>PITA01003594.1:0-136898 GCA_004023965.1 Spilogale gracilis
AACTAGGGTAACCTAGGGAGGGAAACGAAACAACAGAGACTTTGGACACAGAAACAAACTGAGGGACTTGGAGGGAGGGGGGTGGAGGGATGGGAGAGCCTGGTGGTGGGTACTGGGGACACCTAAAGCGTGGAGCACTGGGTGTGGGGAATGGGGAATGAATCTTGGAACACTGAGAAAAAAAAAATTTAGTAACAATAAAAAAAAAAAGAATCAGTAAGCTATGTTAGGAGAGTAACTATAAAAGGGCAACGTGAATTCTAGGGCTGCTGGAGCATAACAGAGGAAATTTGGAAAGGGGTAGTTGTCCCCAAGGCTGAGTTCAACCCTTGCTGGAGAAGGTGTGGTGGCAGGCCACTGGGTAGAGGAGAATTTTGATGGTTTGCCCAAGGCAGCATGGGACCAACTCAACCGGCAGGTAGGTAACAAGGCTCCAGGGCCCAGATGAGCTGAGGCTGGTGAGCAAATGCACAGAGGGGTCTGGAGTGCTGGCGGTGCCAGACTTGGAGTGTGCGACATCTGTTTGTGGCAAGGGCTGTGGGAGGGTGGTCACTGGGTCCTGGCTGCGGACGCGAGGTCACCAATAGAGCACACACTCTGAGCAGTGGCCGGAGCAGAGTGTCCTCACACATCTGCACCACTGACAGATCGCACACAGCAGAAACAGAACCCTGCACAAAGGAAGCAAGGAGAGGAGCCCCTTTCTCCTGCAGTGGCCTCCAGCCCCCTCTACCGGCCAAGCTTCATATATCACTGTGAAGGAGAAAGAATCCAGTCCATTGTCAAAGAGCAGGTAATGAAAGGTAAATTTGGAGCCAAGCCATTAAGAAACTGGACATTCTTCCTGGGACACTAGCCTCACTTAACTTATCCTCTGGGTTTTACTCTTCTGATCTGTAGAGTGAAGGGATTGGGTAGATTCAAATGCAACAAATTCAAATTCATTTAACGGAAAGCCACTGGGGGGCTATGCACAGTAAGGAGGATAAATAAAACACAGCCTTCTTCCTGTGGAGGAGACAGACAAGCAAATGACTGATTCAAATCAACAGCTGAATGGGACTCAAGTGGATAGGATGACACCTTCTGGACTCATAAGCAAAGATCTTTTTAATAAGACAGTAAACCCAGCCCAGAAGCCAGCCTGGCAGAGAACAGATCGATTTGCCTCCAGATGACAAAGTAATTCTGCTGAGCCAAAAGAGAAACAGTGGACTAGCACAAAATACTTGCAACCCACGTGGCAGAAAAGTTTTCATAATAATATGAACCCAATTTTAAAAATTGCCAAAGAGCAGCTACTTCTCAGGAGAAAAAATAAAAACTAGGCAGCAAGCATAGAAAAGGTGCTTAACCCACAAAGAAAGGCCAATGAATCACAGATGAATTTAAAACCGTAACAAAGTGATGTTTTAAGAGGTTTGGAGGTTTGGTTTCGGTTTGGTTTGAGGTTTAATTTTTGCTCACTATGTCACACAGATTGCAAAGATAGATAATATCTACCTGTGGGTAGGAGAAAAATTATAGTACAGTCAATGGGAAAATGAATTGCTACAACCTATGAGGGAAATTTATCTATTAATTTTTTAAGTATGCTTACAGTTTATTGCCATAGCCCCAATTCTAGGAATTTACCTGGAGAAAGAGAGAGGCACGTGCCAGTAGGTAAAAACAAACGTTCGAAGAAATTCATGATAGTATTGTTTGTAAGAATAGCACGGGCCAGAAACCACTTGAATGTCCGTCAGCAGGGAATAGTGCATGAACTGCTGTACTTCCTACTCTAGTAGGATAATGCTAGCTGCTGCAAACTCAAAAATCCAATGGCTTAACACTACAACTTCAAAACTGTACCAAGGCATCCAAAGCTACCACATCAAACTCACAAGGGTGTTATGGGATATTTTAAACTTTGCGGGGAGACAGCAATGCATCTATAGAATACTGTACAAATTGCTAGTTTGAGTTAGTTCACAATTTCAACATTAGGTAGCACTAGATCCCTTCCAATGATATTATCTTTACAAAGCTGTGTTTTCAGTGGTTGCTAAGATAAAAAGCAAGTATCATGCAAAAATCCTTTCGAAGGGAAGGTTGTTGTCTCTAATCTGATTTCAAGGTTGAAGAAGTTGGACAGTGCCCCCAAAGCTCACACATTCCACATATAAGTAAATGTGGTTATTTGAAAATGAGATAAAAATATTTATCTTTGTACTAACCACATTACTTTTTCAAATGGTTACTGAGGTCTTATGACACACTTGCTGAATTCCTTGGTTCTAACAACTTAATAAATGGACTTGGTAGATATTTCTTTTAGACTGGGACACCATGAAAACATTAAGACACTAAACACCATGACCCAAGAATTTGGGGAACCTCGGGCTTAACAGAGGTGTGATTCTTACTCATGTATAGTCCTTTGTGGGTGTTTGGGGCAGACCCCAGCTTCCCACCACACAGTGATTAAGGATCCAGATCTTAGGTGCCTGGGTGGCTCAGTGGGTTAAGGCCTCTGCCTTCGGCTCAGATCATGATCTCAGGGTCCTGGGATCGAGGCCCGCATTGGGCTCTCTGCTCGGTGGAGAGCCTGCTTCCTCCTCTCTCTCTGCCTGCCTCTGCCTACTTGTGATCTCTCTCTGTCAAATAAATAAATAAAATCTTAAAAAAAAAAAAAAGGATCCCGATCTTTCTATTCTTTCTATTTAATGCCTCTGCCATTCCATAGCACCTCAGAGTGCTCTGCATTGAGCCATGGAAGGAAGAAGAGACGATGGAGAAGCCCCTGCTTATGAAATCCAACTTCCTCTCGATATTCCATCAATGTAAAGTAGTCATGTGGCCCCACCTAGATGCAGAGAAGGGTTGGAAATGTAATCTCTGAAAGGACAGCCCCTTCCTGGTAATGATCCTACTTTACAGAAAGCATTGTGAGGGAATATTCCCTACAAACATTTGGTTCAACTAGCCACCATAGGGGACAATTCTCCATGAGTATCTCGTACCTTTACGCCTCTCGAGAGCATCAGTGTGCTCTTTTTTCCAACATCTTTTCAAGGATGTTCATATTGCAAACAGCCTTGGATGGTGTAGGGTCTCCCCTTGGGAACAAAGTGTAGGCATGCGTACTGGCCATTCAAGTTATCAGTGGACTACCTTTCAGCTCAAAATTCATCCTTTTGCCTGCTCTGTGATAATGGAGGGAAATTTGTAAGTATTTCTCATTTGCCAGCCAGCAAGATATAAAATCTTATGAATAGAGGGTGCTGGAGGGACACTGAAGAAAGAAGGGTTTTTCTCTTCCTATTTTTGCTTTCACCACTCACCACGGCTCCAGAGATCTTGGGTTTCCTTCACTGTTCAGCCCTCTGCAGTTTCTCCAGTGCCAGGTCCCTGCAGGCCTCAGCTTCCTCCAGTGTTTGCCTATTCTGCATCTTGTCTATGCTTGATTCGGGTGGCGGCGCCCCACCACACAGAGATGTGCTTGCTCTTGGGTCCGCCTCCTCCTCGGGGCCATGTGTGCCAAGGCCTCTGTGGGGTTGACCATCTAGAGAGCCCATCACGCCTCCTCTCTCCCACAGGGCTGGCCCCGGAAGCCTCCCTGGCCCCAGCCATGCACAGAAGTATGCTACCCTTCTGAAGCTGTAACTTCTCAGTTTCTGGTCCTGGTAGAATTCAGTGACAAGCAGCTTCCCCAGGCACAGATGAACCCCGGGGATTGGCACCTGCTTGTGGATGACCTTCCATGGAGCCCAAAAGGGAAGATTTCCAGCGAGTCCCATCACCAAGGCACCTCAACACTTTCTCCACCACTTAGTGACCAAGGCATGCCTTTGTCCAGTGACATCTGGGTCTCAGTCCTGGAGAGAGGAAGGCTCTACCTTGGGTGCTAATTTCAACCCTAGAGGAGTGGTTACTTTGTATATATCCACTATCCCTTCATTCTTTAGAGATCTTTTTAACTCTCTTGAATTTTATGCCAATAATTCTTTATACTAAAACATTCCCTGTTCAAATAATTGTGTGGTTTTTTCCTCCAGCCTGGGCCCTAAATAGTACATTGCCTATTATTTAAAACAAACAAACAAAACTTAGGTTACCTAAAATTGGGGCTTCTCCCCTATAAAGGAATCCACTGCAGCCCCTCTCTGCATTGCCCCAGGGAACTTGGGACTTGGAAGAACTGGTGCAAAAATGCCACCACACTGGCTCCTACTCTTGATGTGAGTAATAAATTGTCCTTCACCTCTGACCCGGGCATCTCATAGCTTCTACCAGCATCCATGGAACGTTAGCCCAACTTCTTAGCTTTGCATATTGGATAATATGTCAGTTTCCTTACAGTTTTTGACAACCATGTGTCCCCCCCAGATAATGAAGTACTATGCAGTTATTAGAGATTAAAATGGATCTTTAAAAACCTCCATAATATATTGCTAAATAAAAAATCAAGTTGCTGAATATCATCACAGGATTCCATTCTGTTTAAGAATATCATCTAAATTTATAAGTGAATGTAGTATATTGCCTGTTGATATTATTTACTTTGGGAGTGAAATAGAAGAATGAAAATCAGAAAATAGTTAATTTTTACATTATAGGTTCCGTGTTTTTTGAATTGTCACAGTGAGTCTTTTTTAATTATTTTTTAATTACAGAGAACACTACATGGTTGAATTCTTTTAAATCAGTTATTCTACTAATGTGGGTATCTCAACAATCTTCCTTTGCAGCCGTCCCTGAATGTGCAGCCTTGCTCTGCCCCGAAAATTCCAGATGCTCACCTTCCAGCCAAGATGAAACGAAACTGGAATGCAAATGCCTTCCCAATTACCAAGGCGATGGCCACTACTGTGAACGTGAGTTGAATTTAGATCCTGCTAGCTCATTAATTGAGATGTTTATATTACTCAACAGAAAAAAAACCCCTCACAACCTCTCTAATGTTAATGGCACTTCTATTTATCTCTGTATTAAGTTGAATATATAACAAGTGCTGAGCACATGCTCATCCATGATAGCTTTTCAATAAATGGCAATCTCTCCTTCTATTATCAAAGCACATAAATAGATTTTTACACATAGTTTTATATCAGCTGTACTGATGGTAGGACAAAATACAGTCTGCCTTTCTTTCTTTTCTTTTTTTTAATTTAAATTCAATTAGCCAAGGAATAGTACATCATTAGTTTTTGATATAATGCTCAGTGACTCATTAGTTGAATTAAAGAGGGCATGTGATATGAGCACTGGCTGTTACATTCCCTTTCCTTTCCATGCTCATTTGCTTTGTGAGAGATTGTGTTGTGTATTGACTATGAACATGAACTCTGGAGGTAGATTGCCAGCATTCAAATCCCAGATAACCTTATTACTAAATACATGACCTTGGACAAATTCTTTAACCTCTACAAACAAATTCTATGCCTCCATTTTCCTATCTATCGAATGGGGATAATAATGGCACCTACCTTACAGACTTGTTGTAAGGATTAGCTGAGTTAATATATGGCAAATGCTTAGACAGGTCCAGTCTATGTAATGTAAATACACAAGCATTAGTGCTTTCTTTCATGCTATTTTATATTTAAATCCACACATAATATGTCATAGTAATATATCAACACAATATTTATAGTTATAGTCTCTGACAGCCAAATATACATCTGTTCAACAGGTGGGGGGCATCAGGTATCTGCTATCTTTCTCTCTCTCAAAACTGTCGAATTGCCTGTACAACTTTGAAGAGCTTATACCCTGTCATTGCCTTTCAAGCCATCAATCCATGTTTACAAGCCATCTGCCATCCTCATGCTCATTGCACGTACCTGGGACCCAATCGGCACAGATGTACATGCCAAGACGGCTACCACGGGGATGGCCAAGTGTGCTTACCAGTAGACCCCTGCCAGACTCACTACGGAAATTGCCCTACAGAGTCTACAGTGTGCATATATGATGGGCCCGGACAGGTGAGAACATCATGCATGGAACTAGAGGGTCTAGAAGTAGGACAGCCCATCAAAGCTAAACCATGCCGTGGGTATCACTTGTCTCCTAGGTTCTCCCATTTTGCCCTTTCAATGCTCAGCTTGGGCTTTCTCTCCCAGTAGACTTCCCTGTGCTCAGAGCTATCCTCAGTATGTCCCCTCCTTAGTCTATTCTCTGAACTCACACTTTCCCAGCTTCCCAGGGAAAACTTAATTGTCTTACATTCTCTTGTGCTCTGGTCCTCAATAGTAATTGACAAAATATATATACAACTCAAATTGATTAATGAATTAACTATTAACAAAGTCTTGGGTGAATATGTCATTGATTTCACCTGCAATCCTGTATTACCTCTCATATCCTTTCAAAGTAATAGAGGACTCTTAGAATCAAAAATATTCTGACCCAAAGAGATGAGCCCTAATAAAATGTCTGGCAGTCCTGACAGGTAGTAGGGAGCAGTGAGGCTACTCTGGGGTGAGACCCTGTCCCTCTAAATCACATCATGACCTTAATTGGTTTAAAAAAAAAAAAACAAAAAAAAACCAAAAACAGCCAGGTCCAGAGATCTTTGCTGAAGAATCCGGTTGAAAAGGCCCTTTTCACCAATACCTCATTGATCCATCAACTATTTAGTGGGTGCTCACTGAGTCCGTAACTATGCATCAAGCAGAGTGGAGGAAAGGCATCAGTGCCCGGCCCAACCAGAGTCACATGTCCCCAGCAATCCCATCACCCCATGGCAGTGCTCTGGAAGTTCCCTGCAGAGAATCCACCCAAGTTCATCTTCTGGGAAAAAATGTATATCACATGCCATTTCTGCTATCAATGTCTGAGTCGGGTTTGGAAAGAAATTCAAGGTGCTGAGCCTCCATCGTCAAAATGAGGGCCCTTATGAGAAAAGTCACATTATACTCTGAGCAAGGTCCCAGGACCTTGGGACTGAGATTGAAAATAAACTTTGTCTCCCCAAAAAATGGTCTCAGGGCATATTTTCAAGTCTAGAAACCCCCCATTATTCACACAGAAGCATCCAGAGGAGAGTTCCCCAACTTTGACATTACCAGCATTTTGGACTGGTAATCCTTTGTTGTGAAGGCTGTCCAGTGCATTGTAGGAGGTTTAGCAGCATTCTTGGCCTCTGATGACCCTGCCCCTCTCTCCTGTTGTGACCATCAGAAATTTCTGTAGACATTGCCCAACAGAAGGTTGGGTTGAGATGCCCAGTTGAAAACCACTCTTTAAGAGCAATTTATCTCCCATCTGAGCCTACTCTACTCACCTGTAGACAATCTAAAGCTAAGAATTATGGAGCCAGAAAGGCTTAAGGTTAGGAAACAAGAAAACTGAATAGGTAAGCTTTATCAACATAGTGTAATTTCCCAATGGGTGAAATACGTAGACATGACTCCCACCTCTGAATACTTTGACAAATTTTTAATTAAAGCCCACACTTCGGACCTGCCCCAAGTTAATTTTTATGGCAGAATACAGATGGATGCATTGGAATAAAGAAGGATGTCAGCTTCTGTGACTAACGAGAGCCCTTTGTTTTTCTCTCCTTGTCTTCTGAAGTCTCACTGTGAGTGTAAAGAACATTACCACAATTATGTCCCTGGAGTGGGATGCAGTGTGATCGATGTCTGTGAGACTAATAACCCCTGTCACAGGAATGCTAACTGCACTACCATCGCAGCAGGCCAACCCAAGTAAGTCTGTCCAGCTCTACCGCCTTCTTTCCAAGTAGTGACTAGTCAATGCTATAAGTTCCTCGAAGGGCAGGAAATATGTCTTGCATCTACCGTACCCCCATCTAGCAGGACGTGAGGAGCAGGGTAGGTATCCAATACATCTTTCTTTAATCACTGAATCATTCAACAATTGTTTCCTTTGTAATGACCATTAGAATGTGCTGAGATACTGCCATGGCCTGATAACTGGGTAGTAAGTGGTCAGAGCGTGGGAGAAGGAAACTACCGTCGCTGGGAAAACAAAGGTCTGCAGTGATGACAGGCATTTGACCTCTAATATATATGCCTGTTTCCTCATTCATGAAATATTGCTTGCTAGTGGTGCCAAACAAGCCTGGGGAAGGTGAATAAACACCAGTGGTGTTTCCTGGACTCCAGGCTTTGAGAGAAGGGACATACTGAGACTAAAAATATTTGTGTGAAAACTCCTGAGGCAAAAGCTGCTTGTGTGGTGGGATTTAGAGGCGAAGAACCTGGGTCTGAGTCTCAGTACTGGTATCTATCAGCTGAATGACATTGGGAAAGTGATGCCATCTCTCTGGTCTTAGTTTCTCCACTTATGAAATGAGCACAGTGATGTCTACTTCACTGTATTGTGAGCACTACATGAGAGAATATTCTAGAAACTACTATATAGCTATATTATGTTTTCATTAGTGGGTGATCTGAGGCTAGAACCCCAGTCTTTGACTCCCAGACCAAGACTTCTACCTCTGTGTCACTTCCTGTTCTCCTTGTCATCAGCACCTATGAAGGACTCACTGTCACCATGAGCTCAGAACCATAGTAGACATTGAATCATGTAATTACAAACCAGTTTCTGTGCTTGCAGAGCTCCTTTTCACCTACTTTGAAGTTTATTCTTTTTGCAGTTGGGTCGCAAATGTGTGGATTTGCCCAGATAGGTTTTAGGATTGTCGTGTTTTATTGTCAAAGAAATAAATCTGTACTCCCTGTGGGTAGAGTCAAGAGACCTTGGACATCAGGACACCTGGGTTCAAGTCCTGGCTCTGCCATTTACCTTCACTTCTCTGAATTACATTTTCTCTGTCATAAAAGGAGACTTGTACCTCCCAGCAGACCTGTGATGAGGAGTATATGAGAATGTATTCGTCAGTCTCTGAGCAGAACCTGGAACATAGAAATCACTGCACATGTGTGCATGCACACACCTGCACCCAACACACCTGTGTGTACAGCTTACACACCTTTTACCGTCCTCTCAGAAAGTCTGAGTACAGTACTTTAAACACTTCCTCGCCTTTGTATTGAGAGAATAAAATCTAAAATGAAACTGGAAGGAATAATGTAAGTGACATTAAAGCTCGTGTTTAGAATGTCAGTGGGGCTACCACTCAATCCCCTTGATCCCCTTTCCTAAAAAATGGACTATCTTGGAAGGCTGAAAAGAGGATGAAGTTAAAAAGTGGCTATGTTGCACTGATAAAATGCAGGGCCTCACTGACTTAGTGCAGGTAATTTAGATTACTTTGGATAAAGATTTATTTTGTTTATGCCTTTTCAATACGGCAAGGAACATGTGCAGAATATTCCAAATCATACTGTGTTAGTCCCAGAGGTCCACCCAATAAAAAAGAATGGGCTCAAATATGGGCTCTCTCTCTCACCACTGGAGTGACATTGGACAGACCATGTAAGTTTTCCTTCACCTGACAAGTCCATTAGAGACTAAGAACATCTCCTTGGAAAGAGCAGAGTTGATTCTTTTCTTTCTTTCCTTTTTTTTTTTAATCTAAATTTTATTTTATTTTCTCAGTGTTCCAGGATTCACTCTTTATGCACCACACCCAGTGCTCCATGCAATAGGAGCCCTCCTTAATACTCACCACCAGGCCCACCTTCCCTTCACCCCCCTCCCTTATAAGCACCCTTTTAAATTATCAGCCCCATGTTGATTATTACTAAGACAAATAGCTTCCTGCCCTGCCCTGAGCACTGCATTTTAGAGCACCCCATTCTGGCCCTCCACCAGCTACCAGGGCAAGTGGTCAAAGAAGTAAAGAGACATGCTGTCCCAGAGCCTGAGCCTCGCTAACAGACCATACTCGGGTACCTCTGCCTAAATGCCACCAGCCCAGCTTCCAGGACCTGTGCAAGCTCTTCTTGGTATGATTCTCCCCAGGGCATGGCTGAAGGTTGTTTGCGAAGGGTATGGATGAGCAACATGGTTTCCACCACTCTCAGGAACCTCCTCTTGGCCCTGGTTCCTCCTGCCTACTGTTCTTGAAATGTTCCATGATGTTCCCGGCTTCATACTCTTACACATGCTATTCCTCTGCTTAGACATCATACCTTCCTCACCTCAAGTCAGGTTAGCATACTGATCCCTCACTGTTCATTGCCTCAGCCTTTTGTGATCCTTCACCGTTCTGTTTTGCCATTCTGCTCAAGTGTCCTCACCTCTAGGATGTCTCCCCTGGCCTCCCAGTCCACTCAGCATCTCCCTGGGCTCCCAGAGCACCCTGGAATGCTTCTGTACATAGTATATGCATAGTTCAGTGATTATAAGCACAAACACTGCCACCTAAGGGCTGTGTGATCTTGAAAGAGATACTTCTCATCTAAAATGGGGCTAAAAACAGAACCCACCTCATAGGATTGTTGTATCAAATAAGAAGCCACAGAAAGGCCCCTGCAAGGTAACTTGAATAGATGTTTGCTATTAGAATTACTAATTTCAATTTCCAGTTAGAATGTAAGGTCCTCGGGGGTCCATGTCTTAGTCATCTTTATTGCAACAACTCCGGTCACCCATTACAACAGTGACATGAGTGACATTTGGGAGGAACAAATGAATCAATGAAGGACTGAAATGAACAAGTGAAAGAGTGAAGGAAGCAACTATAGTAAGTAGCCCTATAATTTTACTAAATCCATCCAGCACTCTATGCAATTAATTCCATCCCATAACTTACAAAATGCCAATGGCTTAGGGGTGTTTTTAGGGCTGCAAGACAGCAAGAGACCTCCAATTTACAAAAGGAGGCCCACTGTGAATGTGCCACAGCTAGCTGAGAGCATTTAAATCAGAAAACCATCTCATAAAATCTCAGACTCCAGACCAAGATTTTAAACATAAAAAGTATTTATATCCCTTGCATTCCATTCAGTGGTGTCACCATTAACATATGATTCTCCTGCCATCCTGAGGCAAGATAAGTCAGGTCACTTTATACAAAACAGACTATCAGCCTCTTAACAACTTAGGGAACTTTTAGAAACATATGGAGAAGTTTGTACAAGTTACTTGTCCTGCTATTATCAGCTCTTCAAATGAATTGTATGTAATTTAGAATGAGTACTATTGTGTCGCTCTAAGAGTTACCAATCCCTCCTCCCCACCACTTACTTCTCAAACTCACTGTCCTAGAACACAAGACTTGCAGAAGAACTTGATATTTGAATAGGAAACTGTTATTTGACTGTATTAAGTAGACCGTTGATTCACTCTTGGATCTACCTGAGTGATAACTTATAACAAGGTGTCTCAAGCTCAGCGCTATTGACCTTTGGGGCTGGAGAACACTTTGTCATGGGGCTGTCCCCTGCACTGTAGGGTGCTCAGCAGCATCTTTGGCCTCCACCATACTGTTCTGACAACCAAAAATATCTCCAGACATTCTCAAATGTCCCTGGGGAACTCTGGTTGCTCTATGAAGAATTCCAAAATTTCAATCAGTAAATGATCTGCCAATCATCCATCTGGCCAGGAGACTCATATGTATCCTAGAATTCTCTTAAGTGGTACTTTCTCTGAGAACCTGTCCCATATTTCTCCAGGCACCATTAGTCACTTCCTCCTCCGTGCCCCATAGCGTCCTATTCAATCCTCCATCATGGCTCTTTCCGGAACATCAGCTGTATGGTTATGGACTTTCTCTGCTATATCCTGGCTTCCTCGCACAACTAGTGGTGCTATTGCCACAATCTCCACCATCTCCACCATCTCCACCATCTCCACCACCACCATCATCATAATCATCATCGTCATCTACCAAGTACTGACCTTTTCCTATGTGCCTGTCCCTGTGCCATCTCTTCCTCATGCATCATCTCTTCCATCAATAACCCTAAAGGTATCAGTAAACCCATTTCACAGATGAGGAAGCTGAAACTTTAGGAGGTTAAGTGGTTTTATCATGTTGCTCAAAATTGTTTGTTTGCAGCCCATCTTCAACATGTGAGACTCTAAAAGGGTAAGATATCTGTTCTCATCACCTTGTAGCCATCCTTCCTGGCAAGCTTCCTAGAATTAAGTAGATACTTGGTAAATAATCAGTTCAACAATTAGGCATCATCCCAAGTGCTGGGATGTAATGAGGAAGGAGTGGGAGGCAGGTTCTAGGAGAACTTCCCACCCAGCAGAGAAGATAACGCACGTTAGGAGCTCATTTGGGTGGAAAAGGCTGTGATGAAGGAGGTACCTGTAGGCTGCCCCTGATGGGGAGAGTCAGAACGCCAGGTAAGATGTCTTAGAGCAGGTCAAGCTGAGTCATGAAGTGAGGCCGGGAGACCATTCCTGGCAGGACATGGCCTGAGACGGGCATCCCAGTCTCTAAAAAAGAAGGCAATTTGGGATTGCTAGAATTTGCAGCATGCAGTAGGAAGGAGACATAAGCTCACCCTTTGGAGGTCTTCCAGGCCATGCTAAGCACTTTGACCTTCTTCTGTAGATGAATGGAGTCCATGTCATTTTAAGCACAAAGATGCCAGATTTCCCTTCTGGAGAGACCACTCAGAGGGTTGTGTGAAGGACTGATTGAAGGGAAAGGAAAGTAAGAGCAGAAAGGCCAGTTAGGAAGTCACCACAGCAGTGCAGGCAGGGGTAATAAAACTCTGAAATGTTTGTTCGGCAAACTTGTTGAAAATACTTCTATTTGCCATGGGACCATATTTGGAGACACAATTTGACTCGTGAGTGTATAACTGTCCTTCGGAAGCCTCTTGTCAACATGAGTTATGCCTGTGGTATGGATGGCCGCAGCCTCCCTGCAGTTCCCATCTCTGCAGTGCCCCATCCTACCTTGCTTCTCCACTTATCCCAAGATCTTGTGCAGTGTCACCTTCTGAAGAAACTTGCTGGCTTCAGCCAGCTGTCAGCTCATCTTTGCTAGGTAGTAATGGTGTGTTGGAGGCAGGGCTTACCAAGTCACAAAAGCTGTTGGTTAAATTTTCAGGATTTTGCAAGCTGGTTGACATCACACTGGTAGTTTGAGATTGGCAATGGTGGGAGTACAACCTGTGAAAATTGCCAAAAGCTAAACAAGCAGGGCTCTGCCCTACCCCCACGCAGAGAGCTTGTTATTAAACATTTACCAGTGCACCATGGCTAGTGCACCTTTAAGCCTCGTCCTTCACTCTGTTAGTCCTTTATGAAACTATTATATAAAATTCCTGCAAATCCCATTACCTATGTATTTATTACAATTCAGTTGCCACTTATCATTCAGTTGTTAATTACATACCTGCTCTGAACCAAGCCCTGCACTAGATCATGGCATTAACATGGGGCATAAATATGCACATGACCCTTGCCCTTTCTCTGCCCTCAAATGAGGTAGTTGGACTGTAGGATCTCAACACTCAATGGCTCTAAGCCCCTGAGAATGTATTTTCACCCTCCTTGTAGATGCACTTGCCAGAAAGGTTACGTGGGTGATGGCTCAACATGTTATGGAAACATCATGGAACGACTCAGAGAATTAAACACTGAACCCAGAGGAAAATGGCAAGGAAAGCTGACCTCTTTCATCTCACTCCTGGGTACGTGGCTATGGGTACATGTTTCCACATAAAGGCAACCATCTTTCAGGCAAGACATCTGTAAGACACAATCATTTAGAAAGGGGTGGTCAGAGGAGGAATCTATTGGAATCGGCCCTTCTAGGGAGGCATCATGCAGTGAAAGGGAAAGAAGGGGCAGCTGTTTCCAAGGAGACAAGAAGTTAGTGCCAAGAGATCCAGCAATGCCATAGTTAGTAGGCAGAATGCTGAGGACAGGGTCCTGGGGTCACTATAGATTAACAGGTCTACAGCAATGAGACAGGGCAGCTACTGATATGAGGATGGAGACCATTCTCTTTCCCTTGACCTTATGGGTCCTCCAGGTACGAAGCAAGGTTGGCAGATAATACTGGGAACAGAGAGTGACTAAAACCTGGGGCTGTATCCATGTTCTGCAGTGGGTACCCCTGAATTTTGAGAATAGATGGTGTGATGTTCTCACACACTGCTGGATGGTTAGCACTGTTGCCCCTCCTCCTTCCCCAACCACTAACTGCAGTGACACCTCTTCTCCCAGCCTCTCAGGCAAGGTGAAAATCTAAATACCTTCGTCATTTCCAAATGCCCTCCGGGGTCATTACCCAACACCCCCTTGAGAATGAAATATTACAGCTGATTGCATCATTGGGCAAGACTTTCAATAAGGTACAAATTTGACCAGTCAACAGAAAGTAAGATACAGACTTGACCAATCAACAGAAGCCTTAAGGTATCAATATCAAGAATTTACCAGTCACCAAAAAATGATTTCCCAGAAAGAGCACAGACAGAGAATGTGTCAGTGCTGCATTGTAGGCATAAATCTTACCATACAGCCTGCACAAATGTCCTCCATTATCCAAAGCATCTTACAGGGAGTCAAGAATTTGTGGCATGCTTCTGGCTTCTTACGCCTTCCTCTAAGAACTGACTATCAAATAACAACAGACAGGGGTGACAGGATGTCCTTTGCAGACTGTGGTCTCAAACATTTCCCTGGACAAAGTCCCATCGACCTTCCACCCATTTATAAAGTGCTAGTCCATGTTATCTGTTGTGTGACAGCCCAGAGCCCTCTCTGCTGTCTCAGCTTCTCCAGGAGGATGGAAACAGGACCAGCTACATAGCTTTCAGGACACCATGCAAAAGGACAAGATGGGGTCCTTGGTTCAAAAATTAAGGAAAATTTCAAGGTGACCACCACAGAGTAGTAAACCAAGCATGAATCTCTTCTGGGCTGACCCTGGATGGAATAGGGCTGTGTCTTTGCTCACTGTGATGGCAAACAGCTCAAAGTCAGGCATAGGGTCAGGGACCTGCTGGGATTGACTAAGGGTTTTGTCCCATGACCCTCACAGAAGGTCTCTTCCTGGGTCTTCTTGAAACCAAGGCTGTGGCTGCAAGAAAAACCACACAGTTGTGTACACACTTTGGGGTCCATGGCATCATGATGCCTTTCTTTCTTAGAGCTTCCCAGTCTCCCAAAGGCCACACATATCAATTAGAAGAGAAGAGCTCTTGAGTCAAAGGGTCTAAATGGACCACAAGGACCATTGCTTGATTTTACTGTTCATGTGCCCCTGACTCATTTGGTGTTTTCTTTATTTATGTATTTCTATTCCTAAGACAAAGCCTACGCCTGGCCATTAAGTAACCTAGGACCATTCACTGTGCTCTTGCCCACCGACAAGGGACTGAAAGGATTCAGTGTAAGTATTTAAAGTGGGAAGCCCCCTTTAAAATTAAATCTACTGTGATAAGGATGGTGGTTTTGGGGGGGAGCAGTAAACTTTTAGTGAAATATAACATCCTTACAGAAAGTATGCAGATTATAAGTGCACAATTCAATGCAGTGTCACAAAGTGAATGTACTTATGTATCCAGCAAGACCATTAGCAGCTCCCTAGAGGGCCCACCGATGCCCCTTTCTAATCATGATCCCTTCAAGGGTAATGACTGAGTGATCTTAAGTGTAATCATTTGATAAATAGGATTTGCATAATGCAAAACTGCTTAATTCCTGGGGGAAGAATGAACCTAATGTATTAACTACATATTTGTTTCTTTAAAATCATCATAAATTATGCGGTGTCTAGATGGCTCAGTCAGTCAGATGCCATTTGACTCTTGATCTTAGTTCAGGTCTGGATCTCAGGGTCATGAGTTCCAGCCCCATGTTGGGCTCAATGCTGGGTGTGGAGCCTACTTTAAAAAAAAAAAATCATAAATGATGAAAGTGGTAGAGGAAAGTAGGAGAACATGGTAGTCTTCCCTGTGAGCAGCTGTTGTCTGAAGTGATTCCATGCAGTGGGATGAAACCACAGTGCCCAGTGGAGAGTCCTATCATGATGGTTTTAATGAAATTGTTACATTTGATTTAATGGAGATAATAGACATATTGATGTGTATTAAAGTGGTTCCTCTTAATCCAAGATATTTTGTGATAATAATTTTTGCTGCATTGAATAAGAAAATCCAAGAGGTCTCAGACTCCCTCACCCTAATATGCCACCATGGACAAACTGAGATGAATCAACCATTAAACTTCAGAAATAGCCTTACCTCTCTCCTATAAGGGAAGAGAACTCACAAATATTGAATGTCTCTGCATGAGGCACTTTGCTGAGGTCTCTTGTTTACTATAAAGATTATTTACACAGAGTTAATAAAAAGAATCTGTTGTTATATTGCTGATATGTCATACTGACAAAATGTAGATTTGATCCAGTGGATTTCAAAAATACTGACTTTCCTGTTTAAAAGCTCCATGGATCTAATCTGCACTTTCTTTCCACATAACTTCTTGTTTCATTCCCATCTGCTCCTGGAGCTCAAGCTGATTCCTGGATGCCTGCACCTTCCTCATTCCTCGTGGTTTGAGGCGACACTGAGCACCGCCTCCCACTCTCTAGATTACACTCCCCGGAAGTCACCTGTGTCTGAAAGAACCCAAGCACAAATTATGTTGTCTTCGCTTTGACATCTTTGATCAGCCAGTGCATGCCTCACAACCTCATTTTGTCCTTCAAAGACCAGTGATAGTTGATAGAATTGACTCTCTTTCCTCAGGTCAAAGAGCTCTTGATGGATAAGGAGGCTGCTCAGTACTTCGTGAAACTCCACATAATTGCTGGGCAGATGAACACCGAGTGTATGAATAACACAGACAATTTCTACACCTTGACAGGAAGATCAGGAGAAATCTTCAATGGCGATAAGGTAAGGGTCTCTCTGATTTTCACTTCTAGAACAAAAGTGTCCATTGAGCCAGTGCCCACAGCTGACTCTGTCTGTGGTTGGTTATGTGAAGGTTACAAAGAACTTCCTTCCTTATTTCTTGTTTGCCAAACCACTTCCCTATGCAAGAAGAAGCAGAGAGCAACATTGGGAAGAATCAGGCAGGAGGGATCTATTGTGGAAAGAGGGTTATAAAGTGTTGACTTTTGCTCCGGTCTGAATTCATCTTCAAGGGAACATCATTCAGGCACCAGCAAGAAGGAGAAGCTTTGCAGTAAACTTCTTTCCTGGAAGTACCCACACAAAGCCAGATCTGCATCCCTCTTGCAAAAGGAAATGGATTGTTTGTTTTAGGTTGCTAGAGTTTATCCATCCTTGGTAAATCTAGCATTCCATCTCTCCTAATGCTGTTAGTTCTGTTCCATTGCTTAAGTAAAACTGCCCTCCTCCCCTCTCACAAATAACCCTTTCTGTGACTTTACTGAGCCAGAGGGGACATGATTAATAAACAGAACATGCATGTGTTTGGGTTGCAGCCTATATTGTTGCATTTCACCAACTATCAATAGTTGTTAGATTTTTGAGTATTTACTCTATACGAAGGACTGAGATGAACTTCATGTTATATAAGACTTGAAACAACACCATAAAGGTCATTTTTCAAGTGGGAAAACTGAGAGGTCACAAGTAAGGGCCAGGACCAGGATTCAAATGCAGATCTCCTTGACTCCAAGACCCGAATCATTAACCAGTGTGTTGTACTGTGTGTGTGAGGATGGATGGATGGATGGATGGATGGATGGATGGATGATGGATAGATATCAGATAGATAGATGAAAATGTAGCTCCTTTTCTCACAAATACATGCTTCCACTAATTCATTCTTTCACTTATTCACTCACTCATCCATTCACTCATTCAACATTATTATCTATAGCTTTTAAGAACCACATGAAAGGAAGAAGGAATTAGCTTCAGTTATTTATGCAACAAAATTTTTTTATTGTGTGCCTTGTCTATAAGCACACTAAAGTAGGTTATAAGTCTACAATAAATTTTGCCAATATGACCTTGCAGTCTATTCAGGGAGATATATGATTCCTATTCACATTTAGCGAACACTCGTAGTCATCAGTGATTTCACACATTATTTCATTCGATCTCAATGAATGAAAGACCTATGAAGTCAAGCAAGCAAATGATACCTTTCCCATGTTGGGTTAAGTGACTTATCCAAGGTCATAAAGCCAATAAATGACAGAATCCAAGGACTCAGTACTTCTAATCCAATCCTTCTTCAAGGATACCACATTAATTTTATTTTTTTCTTGGTGTTTTAGGACAATCAAATAAAGCTTAAACTCTATGGAGGCAAAAAGAAGGTAAAAATCATACAGGGGGACATAGTTGCTTCCAACGGACTCCTGCACGTCCTCGACAGAGCCATGGACAAGATGGCACCCACATTTGAGAGCAACACTGAGGTAAGCATTTCAGGTTAAAGTTAGGTCAACACAAATTCATCTTTCTTTGTTTCCTGGAGAGTCATATCAAAGAAGAAAATGCATGCCAACACTATATGCTTGTTCTTCATCTTTACTAGGAACATGACCATGGGGAAGATGGGATATTTTCTGTTTTCAGTAGAATTCTGGGTTCCTCTGCCAACAGAAGAAGAGCATGCGTTAGGTGTTGGAAAGATCTCAATTTTATGACCTCTTTTATGGCCACATATGATGATTCAGTCCAATGACCAGTTGTCATGAATAATCCCTCATGCTTTATGAAGGAGGGCAATCCTCGCTGTGATAAAAATTTATTTCTTTTGACTCATTTGATAATGGCCAAAGGCTACTTCAGAACATGCAGATCTGAACCACTAATTCCATAGCAACAGGAAACATTTCTTTTATGCATTGCAGTTGACCAGGTTCTTTTCTATCCACATATAAATGGACATAAACTCTGTCACGAACCTTTTAATGTTGGGCTGTCTATATCCTAAACCACCTATTTCTTGTCATGATTTTTAGAAAACTATAATGACAGTGCTACAACCAAGATACAGCAAGTTCAGATCTTTGTTAGAGGTATGTACTTTTCATATCTTTCTGGAAAATGGCTTTATGTCCAGTCTTTTGTATATTACTTACAAATATTTGCTAAGGAATGACTTCAAGTATTTGTCAGAGATAGGTTGCAGATATAAAATTTCATTCATCAAATGCAGGAAACCAATATGGGACATGCCTTAGATGAAGATGGGACTGGTGGACCATATACCATTTTTGTTCCAAGTAACGAAGCATTAAACAATATGAAGGATGGAACTCTTGATTACCTCCTTTCTCCAGAGGTATGGTATCCTACTTATTCTGATGACATCATGTCAGCCCATACAGACTTTTTCCAAACGAGGGATGTTCAACCAGTGATATGTGTATCACCATCTACCCTCCCTGGCACTACCAAGGCAGACATCATTAATCAATTAATCATTAATCAATCACAGTCCTCTGGAACTATGGATGTGGCTCCAATCACCTAGACAGAATTCCAAGTAGCCAGCCAGACTGAGCACAGGAAATGAAATCTATTTGCAACTCCAGGTCTAAATGATTAGTTTGATTTTTCCTTGCTCTTCTAATATCTCTCAGTAGTAAAATCAATATTTTAAGTTCCTTACAATTTCTAAAACCACCTAGTAAATGAACTCTAAACTAGACCATGGTGGGCCAGGTCTAGGCTAAATTTAAAAGGAATAAATGTTGGGGGACATCTGGGTTAAGTATCTGACTCTTGATCTCAGTTCAGGTCTTGATCTCAGAGTCGTGAGTTCAAGCCCATGTTAGGCTCCGTGCTAGACCTAAAGCATTCTTTAAAAAAAAAAAAAAGGAATAAATGTTATTTTTAGATGCCCCAGACATTCCCTTCTTTTTTTAAGATTTTTTTTTAATTTATTTGACAGAGAGAGAGATCACAAATAGGCAGAGAGAGTGGAGGAAGCAGGCTCCCTGCTGAACAGAGAGCCCGATGCGAGCCTCGATCCCAGGACCCTGAGATCATGACCTGAGCTGAAGGCAGAGGCTTTAATCCACTGAGCCACCCAGGCATCCCCCAGGCATTCCTTTCTATTGCTTTCTTCTTTCTTCATAATAACCCTCTCCTTATATACCATAAAGTCCTTCAGTTCTTTCACATTCTCTCTAGAAAGGAGGTTTTTTTACTCCTTCACACAAGAGTATGTGACTGAAACCATTTAATATGTTTCCTTTCCCAGAAGTAACAGCCTTAAGCCAAAGGGAAGGGCAACTAATTAGGAAATTTCTTTCATTAGAATGTCAAATGATGGAACTATAGGAAGGGTCTCGAGCTTTCCTCCTGCCCTGAAGTCAAGCCGCCATCTTTGCAGTGGTGCAAGACTATCCATGACCTCCGATAGATGGGTTCGTTATATAGAATGGAGGGTCCGAATCTTTTAGAGTAGTGATTCCTAAGTTTCAGTATACTTTGGAACCACCCTTGGAGTTTATAAGTAGGCAGCTTCACAAACCATACCCCAAGCATTTTGATTTAGTGACACTTCCATGAGATCTAGAAATAGACATTAGGGAAGAACCAACTTTCTAACCAAGGCCATGCTGTTTTTGGAACCCTGAATCTTATTGCATGTATGGTTTAGAGATGTACATGGATCCATACCTTTCTAGAATACTTTCAGGTATTTACAAGGATATCTTGCCTTCAGAAAACTTTGAGTTAAAAATACATGGGTCGAAGAGGTAAATCGGAAGGTAATCTCTTACACTGCAAATAAACATTCACCATATTAAAGGATTTGCTACAGGTTTCCACTTAAAATGCTAGATTTCCCAGTGTCTTCAAGATAGGATGCTATTTTAAAAATACAATTCACACAGAAGTTTCCTAAAATCTAGCTATTTTAGAAAAATGGTTATAGCTCTCTCTGGCACTCACACTCATACGTAATTTTAAAGCTAAAAAGTAATATTGCTCCCCTGGGAAATTATTAAAATCCTGAGATGATATGGCTTCGTTGAGTACATACCATCTCATCTGATACCATTTTTTAAAATAATATTAAAGGAGTTCTTAGACACCTAACCAGCTACACTTAAAATTAAAACAAAACTTTTTAACTAGAAAAGTATCAACCTCCCTGCTTTTCTGCCAAGCACTTTTACTCAAAAATCTCTTGTCCTTCTTTTCTTTCATAACTCCTTCCCGTTGTGGCTGGAGCTGGCTGGCTTGCCCAGGCTCTCAAGAATAGACTGTGTACCTCTTCCCAGCTTTGCTCAGTGAGATCACTTTGTAGCTCGAAATTAGCGTATGGTAGGAATATTTTTTTTCCTCTCCTCCTTAAACTTTATTTATTTATTTTTATTATGTTTTGTTGGTCACCATACAGCACATCATTACTTTTTGATGCAGTGTTCCATGATTCATTGTTTGCATATAAAACCCACAGCAGAAATTGGCCAATTCCATAGATCTGGGCTCCTTTGTTTCCCCACATATCTGATTTACCAGCACACCACTGCTCCTAGATCTCTGTCTCCTTGCTCTAAAATGCAGTATCTTTCTACCTGCAGAGACTATAAACACTTCAATTCTCTTCATTCTAAGTCAAAATTGTTCTCCACTTTAATTTCTAAGTGAGCAGTAGAATGATCATTTCCAGGTTTTTTTTTTCAGGCCCAGAACCTGTTTGGTTAAAACTTCTCAATGTATCAGAAGGTCCTTCTCTCTCCGTGCATTTTAATAGCATCCTTCAGCTTTATTTTGGGGAAGAAACTCAGCTGGAGACAGAAAAGTCCCCATCAGCTCTGCCTGTGAGATGGAAAATAAACTGATTTCATTAGAGGAAGGGCTTCTAATTCTAATTTTAGAATGCCATGTTTCCTTTCCAGTATATTTTTCTGCTTCTCCCTGAAGCAAAATTTCAGTCCGGGAACCATCCTATCCACACAGAGACAACAGCGACTGAGGACCAGCCCCAGTTTATGATTTCCTCACTGAACTAGGCAAAATGAAAGCACAGGGAACCAGAGACTGGCCCTTGCCAACTCACAAATACCTCGCAAGTAACATGGAACAGAGGTGAAATTGCAGAGTTCAGGGTCGTTAACAATTTGGTAGAAAAACTCTTTCTGCCCTGGCATCAAAAGGTGGGTTTTTGTTATCTTTACCTAAAACAGCAGATAGGAAGCGAATGTCTTCATAAGGGAAAGAATGCATTAACTACACAGAAAGGCTTTGCTACAAAGAGCAGCACCTAGACGCACATTGTATTGATCTGAGCCACATTGGACTCAGTCCTACCTGAACCATGGCCCTCGTGGCTCGCAGCCAAACTAGGTGAGGGGCACACACACAAAGACGGGAAAGACACCAATCAATTCCTTTGTCTCTTTCATTCTCCTGCTTTTTGTAAAAAAGAATCCAACACCAGTTAATTCATAGGGCTTTAGAAGTCAATGATCCAGTTGATAACATCTTCCCTATAGAATCAGAGGGTTGAAAGGTATCCATACCACTCTCTTTATTTTGCGGGCAAAACAAGCATAGAGGAGCTATGTGGCTTGCTCGAAGTCATAGCACAGTCAGGATTAGAACCCAGGACCTCAAGGTCCAGCTCAGTGCTCTTCCCAGGACCCTGGCCTCAGGATCTTATGGGCACAAGTTGATGCAGGGCCCACTGTGTGGCCTGGTGACTGATGGATAAGCCAGACGGACCCAGCCCCTGCCTTCTGGGAGCTTGCGATCTAGTTTGGGCTGACATTTCCCAGGGGTCTCCACTTTTGCTCACCTCTTCTGCCACTGAGCATCCGAATTGATAATCACATTGCTTCTGCCTACAAGTCCTCACTTGTGGGTGCCAGAAAGCAGCAGCAGGGGCAGATAAGAGCCGGAGTCGAAGAGTCTGAAGTCAAACGGTAACAGAGCCAAGGCGGGGGGAACATCGCGGCCAGGGTTGGCTACCTGGGGTTCAACTCCAACATTTGTTCGGGTAACCCTCACCTGCACATATTGTTTTGGCTTCTCGATAGGGTGGCCATACAAGGTATCATCCACACCAGGATACTTGAGAATGCATGGGGCTGCCAACATGCGAATCAGAAAGCAGGGTTGTACCAGACAAGCCGGGATAAGGGGTCATTCTGCTTATAGCAAACTCCCCCGGCCTCGGGACCTAGAACAAGTGCAGCAGGGAACCTGGGACTCAGATTCAGCCGGGGCTCTCTTTCAACCTGGGACTCCTCACTGAAGGGACATGTCCCTAGAATGTCAGCCTCTGGGAGGTTGGTATGATCTTGATTTGTGATCCTCCTCCCATCCACACCAGAGTGACCCTGGAAGGGTCCCACTTAGGAAGCAGAACTCGAGGGTTATGTAGCTTGTAACTCCCAGCTCTGACTCTGCAGGGAGATTGCAGACCCCCATGGATGTTGGTCCCCAGAGAGTAGTTTCCTGAGCTCCTCACCTCTGTATATTCTCCCCAGCACACTCCTACAGGGACCATTCACCTCCCTCATAGTCCCAAGACTCTCTTTTTTCCCCACCACTCCAGTGTTTCTGAAGCATGAGAAATAGTGTAAAGGGCTTTGAAGGACAGATGACCATGGACCGTGAGGGCTTAGAAAAAGGGAGTGTCCTACCCAGATAGTCCTAAGAAGGATTGTATATTTCCAAATAACCAGCACATGGCCTGACAAGCAGACATTTATTTATGGAGAAAATAGAATCATCAACTGAGTCTTTCTTACAAATTCCAGAATATAGCTTTAGACATTCAGAGAGGAACAGAGTGAGAACTTCTTAGGCTTATTATCTTAAGTTAATTTTGCGACTTCTGTCGTGTCTTTAAAACTCGGTGTTATCACACATAAGATGAGTCAATAGCAGTCCCTCCCGCGCAAGGCTTTTAAGAAAATTAAATAAAATGTCTGTATAATGCTTTCAGAACAGTCACTGGAGGAAGTTCCCACAAAAGGGAGAAAGTTGTATTTTCTGCAATGACTAAAGAAGTATTTTGATTCTGTTGCAGGGATCTCGGAAGCTTCTGGAACTCGTCAGATACCACATTGTCCCATTTACTCAGGTTGGCCCCACTTTCCTGCCCTATTTTTTCCTGCTTTCCACATGTCTGACCTTGACTTAAATTCCATTATTACAGTGATAGAAAACATGTGGCAATTGTTCTTTATCTGTAGCTCTAGGCATGCCCTTAGCGATGCATAATGAGCCCCTTATCAAAGAAACCCTCAAAGCCCCATAACTGATGACCTCAGACCTCCCGTTATTTATTTCCTAGACTTCCAGGCTATTTTTTCCAATGAAAACTTTACAAAAGCAGGGATGTATGCGTTGCTCAAACATCTGTGCTGTTCTCTTTTCTTTGCAGCTTGAAGTGGCTACTCTTATTGTGACCCCACACATTAGGAGCCTGGCCAACCAGATCATACAGTTCAATACGACCAACAACGTAGGTGAAAAAATTCTGCTGCTGTCATGACTCACATGCACTTTGGCTCTGCTTGTGATCATTCACCAGGTTATCCTACCTCTACCCTAACTCCCAGGCTTATGGTCTTGATGATTACTTCATTCATTTATTATTTCTTGCATTTCATGATTTCATTTATTTGCTGAGCAACTGCAGAGGGGAGACTCTGAACTAGATGCCCAGGATAAAGCAATGAAAGAAACAGGCTTACATTCCAACAAGGAAAACAGACTTTGAGCAGCTAATTAATGACTAGCTAATTCTTTAATTCCAATTGTAATAAGTGCCATTATAATTATAATGAGAGTTTATAATAAGAGAAAACTGTGCATCTAGAAGTCCTCAGTGAGGAAAGAATGCTTTAGCCAGGCTTCAGAGGTTGAGTACAGAGAACTTGGACAGAGACTAGTAGAGGAGAGTCCCAGGCAGAAGGGAGAACATGTGCAAGGCCCTGTGGTGAAAGGGAACATGCTTTATTTAAGAAACTCAGTGAAAGCAGCATTACTCAGCTAACTCTCTGGCCTAATATCAGCAAAAGTCTAACAGTATGCAGATTATGTCTCCTGTTGATTCATCGTTGGTGGTAATGATGATGATATATTTTTTTTCCTTATCTTTGAGGGCCCGCTATGTGCCAGTCACCATTCTGGGTCTTCAATGTAGATCAGTGAGCAAATAAAGAAAAGTCCCTTGTTGCATGGAACTTTCAATCTAGTAAGGAGGAAGGTAGACAATAAACAAATTAAATAAGTAAAACACAGAATATATTAGAAGGTAGTGTTAAGACAACAAACAAAGAAGGAGGATATAAAGTAAGGATGGGGCTGACATTTTAGATAAAGGGCCTAAGAAATCCTCATGGAGAACAAAACATCTGAGCAAAGTCCTAAAGGAAATGAAAAAAACAAGAAAGCTATGTGACTATCTGCGTGACTATCAAGAAAGAGCATTCCAGAGAGAGGGAGCAAAGAAAGACACAAAGAAGGGGGTGTATGCCTGACCTTGTGGAGGAGAGCAAGTTCATTGTGGCTGGAACAGAGGGGATGAAGGAAGGGAGGTAGGAGAGATCAGGGCAGTGAGTGGGGGGAGAGAAAGAGAAACAGGGTCAGGTCACACGTGGCCTAAGAACTCTTACTTTAAATAAGATGAGGAACCTTGGGGGATTTCGAGCAGTGGAGTGACACGATCAGACGTCCATTCGGGGAGGCTAATTAGAAGCTGACTGCAATAACCCAGAGAATGATGGTGACTCAGACCAGGGTGGTAGCAGGGCTGTGGGAAGAAGTGGTTGCATTCTGAAGGCATTTCAAAGGAAGGCCCAAGAGCATCTGCTGATGTATTAGGGGAAGAAGTCTCCTGAGCTTCTGACTCAGGCCACCGGAAGGATAGAGTTGCCTTTAATACCGCATGTGGAGCAGATCTGCGGGGAAGAGGAGGTCAGAATTCTTTGCCAATCTGTTCAATTTCTGCTACTTCCCCTGCAACATAAACAGGGACTTGTCTGGATTTTTTCCTGATAGATCCCCAGCGCCTGAAGCAGAGCCTAATACAGGGTCAAATAATGTATCTGAATGAATGGGTCCCCGCTTTGCCAACAGAGAGGTAAACCTGTTACCCCAGGTCTCTTAGCAAACATATCATAGAGCTGGAATAGTTACCCCCCTCCCAGCCCTGCACCAGCAAGGACCATTTCTGCAGAGACATCGCCTGGTGTGAGTCAGAAGTTCATTGAAGATCCATCTTTCCTGGGGGTGCCTGGATGGCTCAGTCAGTTAAGCGACCAACGTTTGGTTTCAGGCCTTGATCTCGGGGTCTGGAGATCAAGCCGTGTCATACTCCCTGCTGAGCATGAAGCCTGCTTGGAATTCTCTCCCTCTGTCCTCCCACCCCCACTTGCTCACCATCTCTCTCTCTCTCTCTAAAATAAATAAGTGAACCTCTAAAACAATAAAAAGACCCATCTTTTCCTATCAGCCACGCCTTTCTAATCACAACCCTCTGAGAGGTCGCCAGCACCCAGCTCTGCCTGAGGACAGCTGGTGTCCTGCAGGACAGAACAAAATATGTCATTGCTTCTTTCCAGGGTCAGATTCTGGTAAATGATGTGGCCATGGAAGAGACAGAGGTCATTGCCAAAAACGGCCGAATCTATACCCTGACCGGCGTCCTCATTCCTCCCTCTATCGTGCCGATTCTGCCCCACCGATGCGACGAAAGCAAGAGGGAGATGAAATTGGTAAGGGAACTAGGAAAATAAATAAAGAGGAGCTCCCAAACAGCCCCACAGGACAGAAAACATCCTTCCCTCTCACGCTTATGAGGAAGCTCACAAAGAGAGTCTCACCCCAGGACCCTCAAACACGGGGTTTTGTCTCCACAAAGAGGCATGCAGGCCTGAGGTCCTAGCTGATAAACTGTGAAGGAAGGCTCGTTGGGAGAATGTTCCACCATGACTGACCCCTCCCAACTCTATTGGCTCTTCAGAGCTGCCATAACAAATTACCACAAAGAGGCTTAAAGCAACAGAAATGTATTCTCTCACAGTTCTGGAGGCCAGGGGTCTAAAATCAAAGTATTAGCAGGGCCGTGCTCCCTGAAAAGGTTCTGGGAGGGGGGGACCCTTCCTCGCCTCTTCCAGCTTCTGAGGCCTCCCGGCAATCCTTGGCATTCCTCAGCTTCTTGCTGCATTATTCCAATCTCTGCCGCTGTCTTTACATGGCTTCCTTCCCTGTGTGGGTCATTGTGTGTGTCCCCTCACTTCTGTTGTGACACCAGTCATTAGATTCAGAACTCCCCTCCCCAATCTAGTATGACCTCATCTTAACTAATTACATTGCAAAGACTTAATCAAGGGAACACTATTCCAGCACCTATATCAAAAGAAGTGGGATTAGTTCCTGCCTGTGTCACCTGGGACCACCTTACTCTAAGCCCATAGCTTTACTCTAAGAAACTTAAGAAAGAATTTCTTCTCAGATGGGTGTTCTGGGCTCGCCAATCAACCATCTTTCTGTAGTTCTTTTAAAATACCAAACTTTCTGTTTGCCTATGAGCTTGTGTACCCTCTAATGGCCTTTCCTGTTTCCATAGCAACCTACTTGGCTGAGCTGGTTTTATTCAAAGCACCCCAAATTTCACCACTGCTGTACATGTGATCTTTCAGTTCCCATGGAAACCATACCCCCGAAGTTGCTGCAATAATAGGTTTGGTCTTTCTTTTCAGGACATTGCAGTAATACTTCAATGATCTCAAAATATCCTTGGACTATGGGCATTGAACAGGGAATAATAGCCTCATTTTATAGGTGTTTATTTATTGATCCCTCTTCTTATCATGAAGGCTGGAAATAGCTGGTTGGTCACCTGGTACAGGATTGTGGCTGGTTCTTCTGATATGTTTTAGGACATCGTGCAGGTACCAATCCTCCATGCCGGTCATATACCATCTGGGGGATTTGATTCCATTCTGAGCCCCCCTTCTTAAGAGAGGCAGAAACTCAGTCACTTTCCCAGCCAGTCGCTGGCAGTAATTTATGTCTGGTTCATTCTTTGAAAAACAGGTTACAGCAGGTACATCTCCTGGCTTGGGCTGGGGTGAAGATCGGAACAGGCCAGATGAGAATAGTCTCATCTCCTATCCCAAAGGTGGAAGATTTTGGAAAATAGGGCATCTGCCAAAAAAGACTCAATAGGAGTCTAATGATCGACTTTAGAGCTTCCCCATCCCAAGTTCAAGGAAAGAAATCTGTGGAGGAACAAGGGCAACCCGAACTGCCTGCCTAGCTGCCTAGTTGCATAGTCGCTCTCTTCCAGGTTGCTCAAAAGCTTGTTCTCCAGATTACCAAAGGAAAGAATCTAGATGTGGGTTTGAGCCACAACCCAAAGGATGTTGGTTTAATAGAAAAAAAAGAGCTTCATAATACCTGCCTTAGGATAGAGTCTTCTTTTACTATTTTCTCTGGGTTTTAAGTCAAATCTGTCTGCTCTACATGATTTGGGATGGTTTTGAATAGGTCTGTTAAAAGTACAAATGCTGGAGTGCCTGGATGGCTCAGTCAGTTAAACATCTGCCTTCGGCTCAAGTCATGATCTCAGGGTCCTGGGATGGAACTCTGTGTGGGGCTCCCTGCTCAGCAGGGAGTCTGTGTCTCCCTTCCCCCATCATTTGTGCTCTCTCTCAAATAAATAAATAAAATCTTTTTTTTTTAAGTGCAAATGCATTCTCTGCAAAATATTTAGGGCTGGCACAGGGTAGGAGCAGAGGGCAATGTCTAGAAGTCTCAGTTTTCACCAGCTTGAACCCATAGCTGGTTTTAGTCTTATATGTTTGGATTTTAGAGGTTTAATTAATAATTCTCTGTACCAGTTAGGATCCCTGCAGGAAACAGAAGTGATCCCAGTGGTTCAAATTAAGAGACTTTAATGAAGCCGCTACTAAAGAGGGGTGGGCAGGGCTAAGGAGACAAACCAGTGATGCTGGAGCATTTAAGGAGAAGCAATGGCAGGAAACCATCACCACCCAGGAGGTGAGGAGGGGAGGGCTAGGAGGTACCTGAACCTGGTGAGAGCTAGAAGAATGGAAGAAGAGACATCCATCAGAAGCTATAATGATGGTGCCCAAGCAGAGGTGTAGGGAAGAAATACTTTGATCTTCCCCTCCTACCCACCAGTATTCTGCTGGCATCTCACACTGGCCAAGACCATTAAGATGCTAGCAGGTGAGGTGAGAGAACATTCTTTGAGGTCCACCTGCTGGAACACAGAGCCCAAAGCACAAGATCAGAAGATTGATCTGGAGAGATTTGGAGGTACTCATCCCTCTCTTTCCTCCTGAATTCAAGTGAAGCAAGAAGCCCGGGGGAACTGAAAGGCAGAGATTCGATGCTAAGGTTCCCTGCTGCTAAGCTAATTGGAGAACAAGGCTATCGTGTGTGGCCAGTGCTAATGGTTCATCTCTGGAACGGGAGTACAACTGCAGTCCTTTCTCAGGGACAGGTTCCTCTATGTGGCGGAGAGTTAATCAGAAACCTCAGGCCGGTGGACAGTGGATCTGACCTTGAAAAAGGGAAAGGAGGGAGCTGTTCTGAACAAGATCAGTTCCAGCTCCAAATCCCTCTGGCACTGGCACTGACTTCCCGCCTTCTCTCTGGGAGACACCAGTAGGGAGTGGAGAGGGAAGCCAGGAGTGGTCACCTAGAAAAAGGAAGCATGAGACCAGGTAGGGTGGTCCCCTCCTCCCTCTTACAGGGAGGCCTGTACTAATCCTTGTCTTTCCTTCCAGGGCACCTGTGTGAGCTGTTCTCTGGTGTATTGGAGCAAATGTCCTGCTAACTCTGAGCCCACAGTGAGTGTGACAGCTTCGTGAAACCACACATCACTCAAGCGACCCCTCCAGTGTTGCTTCTCATTCTTTCTACCTTTCTTCTTAAAATATATTAATTCCAACTGGAGTAATGTCAGATTGTCTCTTAGCCTACTATATGGGGAAGGGTAGAAAGCCCACCATATGGGGGAAGGTAGACAGAGCTGTTTGAATCCTTGCTCATTAACCCCAGGTGCATAGCTTAACCTTCTTACACTAAGTTTTTTCATCTGTAAGTAATAATAATAATAACAAGAGGATTAGCAGGGATAAAAACCCAAAAACAATGCGTATATCAAGTGGCTACTCAGTAAATGTTTATTCCTTCTCTACTTCAGCCTCTTAAGTCTGTGTAGGGGAGTAAAGCTTTACCTTCACCATCTTAAGGCATCCAGCTGGGCCTGAGAATTAAATGAACATTAGACAGATTAACAAAGAGAAAATTTCACAGATTCTATGTCTACATGGAAGTGCCCATAGGAAAGTGAAGACCCAGAGAAATGGCAAAATCCAGTGTTTATGTGGTAGGTTAAATAAAGGGAGGCAATTGTGGGAAAGTCACTGAATGTACAGGGAGGCTAGAGGAAATTCGGAGTTGTTTTAACAAGGTCCATTTGTGCAGCTTTTCCCCTGCATTGTCTTCCTGTCTCTAGTGACAAGAGGTCTCTTTTGTCCTGGTACAGGGAAGGCATCTTTCACAGGGGAGCTTTATCTCCTGTTCTCTGAAAGAAAAGGGGGGAAGTCAGAGTGTCCCTTTTCTATCTGCTGTTTTTTAAGCTTAAAACAATCCTTATGCCAAAGTGGCCAATGGGGGCTGGCATCTTCTGCCACACTTTATTCCTGTTTGCTCTTCCCAAGCATATTTCTAAATAGAAATACAAGGACTATCAAGAGAATGACATTAGAACCATCAATCCCTTTTCAAGTTTGACTGAATTCTGCACACGTCTGTTGAGAGCTGGTTCCCAGGGCATAAAGATGAATGAGATGTAGTTTTGTTTTGTTTTTGTGTTGAGCTGTAGTCTAACAGGAAAAACAGATCATTCTACAATAATCCAGAATTCATTGTCAACTGCTCTACCAGTGACAAAAGCAAAATGCTTCAAAGTAAAATTGATGATAGAAATTTCTGCCTATAATTTTGTCCTGAAAAACAGCATCCCAGTGAGAAGTATCATTCAACACTAGAAGAGGTCACTAAGGAAGGAGATGAGCTCTTTTAACACAATCCTACTGAGAAGCATTTAATAAAGCAAAACCTAAACATTAAATAGGCACAGCTGTGCAGATAGTTATTTTGTTCAGTCAAGCCCTCACCCCTGAGTCGTACAGGAAGCTGTCAACCGAGGAATATGAGAGGGAGGAGAAGAGAGGAAATCATGTTGACTACCATCAGAGCAATTGCTGTGTACGAGGCATTGTTCTAAATGCTTCATATAGCAAACCTGCGAGGTAGATGTGTTACCATCATAGCCATCATGTGATGTGGAAATGAAGGTAAGGAAACATAAACACTTTGTACAAGATCACACAGCTAGCACATGGCCAAATCATGATCCTACATCACCGCAGCCCGAGTAAGGAAGAGAAGGAGAGAAAGAAGGCAGAATTGATACACAGGTTAGAACCAAAAAAGCTCCCAAACTTCCCTTCCCAGCCTTCCATAATCTATACTTAATTATCCTGAGAGCCGACAAAAGGACTGAATAGTCCTTCCTCAGTGACCTCAGAATTCCTTTATGTAGCTCAGATTTGAGGATTTTACAGTCTATGAAGTTCTCAATGCTACCTTCTTGAGCAAGAGCCTAAGATGAAGGGGTGCCTCCACATCGTTTACATAACATAAAATTTGAACTGGGGACAGAATGCTTAGGATAAAATCCGAGATCAGCATTATTGTCCCATTTCACAGATGAGGCATCTGAGGCCAACAGAGTTTACATAACTTGCTGTGATACCCTAAAGTCACTGCACAGTGAGATCCATTCTCTGGACCTGCCCCTTACCAACAGGGCTCTTTAGAAAAAAAAAAAATGATTTATCTATTGGGGCCTCAGTTCTCTCATCTACAAAAGAGGAATAAAAAATAGCCACAAGGAGTTGAAGATTGACGACCTTATATGTGCAGTGCCTCTGCCCCTAGGGGGTTCTTGGTAAACAGCAGCTCTAGATAATTGTGATCAGGCAGCAGGGGTTAAAGAAAGGAAGGTTGCATTTAAGTCTTTCCCCCACACACACCTTCGCACCACTCCTAAGGGAGATAACTCAGACAATCCCTATTTTGTTTGCTGGATCTTTCTACAAATTAGAGAGAGACTCTACTGGCTCAAAATTTCTATGTAGAAGGAGCTTGGGGATGGCTATTGATTGGAAGAGGAGGCTCAGCCACATCCAGGATGAATAGGAAAGTGTTGTGTTCCCTGATCAACTGGAAATGTCTGCTCTGGCAGGAGAGGGCAGGTAAAGATAACTGTGCCCTGATTTGTGCCAGTCCCAGCCTGTGTTCTCCCAACAAGGAAACAGAGGCCTAAAGGAGGGGACTAAGCTCTGACGTGAGCTGGGGAGCTCTGGTGCTCTTGGCTGTCGTCAAGGGGAAACAGAAGTAGGCTGTTAAGGGTATGAAGCCAGGCAAGGCCCAGAGGACCTCAAAATGCAGACTCGATGCATTTTTCCTATTGGCTTTCTTCCAGACACTCTTCACACACAGATGTGTCTACACTGGCAGAATAAGGAGCCTGAAGAGCGGCTGTGCCCGATATTGCAATGCCACCGTGCAGGTGAGGCCTCCTGGGCCACACTCCTGGTCTTCAGCATCTGCGAGGTGACGGGATGTCACTGGGGCCTTAAAGTGTCTTCCTTGAGGGATTGGCAGGATGCGCTCTCTCTGCGGAGTCCGGGTCACCGCCTTCCCTGCGTCCATCCCGCCTGTGGTTCCTTCTCGCTCTTAAGAGAGAGTCCACACTGTTGATGCTCCCCACATGGATGGGCCACCGCCTCGAGTCCGACCTGTCTCTTATCCTCCTTCTGACCCCAGAGTGCGCACACTTGCCAGTCTCTCCCTTGGAGTGCTTTTCCAGATTTACCTGGTACTGATTCATCGTTTAAGGGTTTAATCTCCCTCCCTCCATCACCACCCGATCCACAGTGGCCTCCCCAAGCTCCCCTGACCTTTGCCCCCACCTGCCGCCACTTCATTACGGTATTTTGTCTTTCTGGCACAGACAGGTCTCTTTTTCTAAAATTGGTTGTCTCTTCCTGATGATGTAGAGGTTGGGCTCCATGAGCGCAAGCCTTCATGTCTTATTCTTGTGGTGCCAGAGCCCACTTGGCTCCCGTGATCGGCCCTTGGTCTACATGTGGTGGGCAGATGACTGAGCACCAGCCACGCCATCATGTGCAGAAGTCGAGCCCATAAGGGGGAGCTAATGCTGTTTATTGCAATAATGGAACTGAAAATGTATTTCCTTTGAGGAACTCGCACTCTGCTCGCGGTTTCAAATGGCAACACGTGTTTTGTTTCTCAGATACCAAAGTGCTGCAAAGGCTTCTATGGGCCTGACTGCAACCAGTGTCCCGGAGGCTTCGTGAATCCATGCTCGGGGAACGGCCAGGTGATATAAACCGTTTCAGGAGGGCTGAGCTTGACCTGTCTTAAGTCAAGTGGAAAAAGTAATTTTTAAAACCACTAAACCAAGAAGTGCTAAATCACTATTCCCAGAAGTAAAAGAAACAGATCAGTTGTTAAAAGAACAGAAGGTATCTGGAGCAGGAGGAATTTGGCTCAGGGATGGATGGAGGCAGGGGTGAGGAGTAGGGATTCTGGAAGGGTTCCGATGTCGGCTTCCCTGCTGCTGACCACTTGACCTTGGATAGCTCACTGAGGCTCCCTCTGACCCCATTCCCCTCCTGTGGAAAGAGCAGAGTCCCCTGCATGGATGTCCAAGATTTTTTTCAGGATGGAGATTTTGTGATACTTTAAAAAAAGAAGAAGGCAGCACTGCCCAGTGATTGCTTTTCATTAACCTACCTCCAAATCCTAGGAAAATGTAAGGGCCCAAACTTAACTCCTCTAGCTTAGAGACTAGAGCTAAACAAACAAAGATAAAAGTAGCTGTGGTTCACATGGGAAATTACAGATCCGTGCATTTAAGAAACCCACGTCTAAAATATGCACCTCTCAAGGAGAATGAAAAATTGCAACCACAAATGGGTTGAGATGAGGCAAGAACAAGGCAAAGCTGTTACTGATTAACTAATACAGCGGCGGCAGGAAGTCACCTGCACCCAGCTCTGGTACACAGTGATGCTTGCAAAGCCAGCCTTGGAACAGCGGAAATGGGGAGGTAGAAGGCGAAAAGTCCCACACTGTAGGGGTAAAGTCATCAAATCATAACGCTGAGCAAGCGCGACTCTGGAGAGAACAGCCCGTCTTCCTTCTGAAGGCCTGTAGCTGGTCACATCCACCCTCGAGCGCTGTTCGCAGGTTCAGAGTTCGCCATCGTGACACCCTTTCTCCTTGAAGGACTTCCCCTCAAGTTCGAACTCCTGACTCAGGGCCCGAAGCTTGTCCCTGTTTTAGCATCCTAGCGGGTACCAACGTGACTCACTTTCCATGAGGAGTCCCAAAGAGCCAGGTCTCACAGATAGAATCTGACTTCAGAGAAGTGAGGCCCAGACACAAGCACCTGGGACTTCTTTATGGTGGAGTGTTGTCCTAACACCTTCAGGACCTGCCTTTGCTTGCAGTGTGTGGACGGCCTCGATGGCAATGGGACGTGTGTTTGCCAAGACGGCTTCCAAGGCTCCCAGTGTCAGTTCTGCTCTGATCCCAATAAATACGGACCTCGATGTGACAGAAGTAAGTGGCACTTCTGGGGCTTCCTCCTGCTCCTCAGCCGGGTTCCCTGCGGCCCTGCAGCAAGGCAGTAGTGCAAGCCAGGTGTTGTGTGCCCCTTTGCTCGGTGTATACCCTCATCCTGGGCCATTTCCTAAGCACATGGATTTCAAGCTGTAGCCCGTGCCAGGCTGCAGGGCTCCCCTGCAGAACTTCTGAGGCAGCAGGTCTGGGGTGGTATCGGAAATTCTAGCCCGTTCCCTGGGGGCGCCAACACTGTGGCCAAAAGACTACACTTCGAGAGCCAGTCTCTTAAGTTTTCCCCACAAACCTGAAGTGACCAGGGATCAATAGCAACACATAGACTCACTCTCTACCCTTCTAGCAATCCCCTTCTATCAGCTCCCTCCTCTGCAAAATGTGTGACCTTGGGCCAGTGTCTTCCCCCACCCCAGACCTCAGTTTTCTCATCTATAAAATGGGGATAGGGGCGCCTGGGTGGCTCAGTTGGTTAAGTGACTGCCTTCGGCTCAGGTCATGATCCCGGAGACCCAGGATCGAACTCCACATCGGGCTCCCTGCTCTGCGGGAAGCCTGTTTCTCCCTCTCTCGTTCCCCCTGCTTGTGTTCCCTCTCTGGCTGTGTTTCTCTCTGTTAAATAAATAAAATCTTTTTAAAAAATAAAAAAATAAAAATAAATAAAAATAAAATGGGGATAATAAAAGTAATTACCTCATAATGTTAATGCAGTTATAAGTGGCAAGCACTTGCCTTGGGACAATGCCTAGCACCTAGAATGCAATGCAAATGCAGTTGCTCTTATTATTATCTGTGATTGTTGTTATTGTTGTTATTCTGAGGTCAATGACATAAGTGTCAGGAAGCTTGGAGACCAAGCAGAAAGTTCCACAACACTAGGCATTTAAAAAAAAAAAATGCTGTTACTTGATCTTAGAAAATGCATTATGCCTTTAAAATTGCAACATTGTATCTATTAAATGGATAGATACATACATATACAGAAATAAATACAGATGTATATTTCTACACTATGATTAGAACTTGAACGAAAAAAAATGAATAGATCAGAGCTGGCTGTGGAATCAAGCCAGCCTGAGGTTAAATCCCCACTCTGCAACTGACAGGCTGTATGACCTGTCTCATTGAGTCTTAATTTTCCCATCTATAAAATGAAGATAATAATGTACCCATGTTTGGGTTTTTGATGAAGTTAGACCATAATTTAAGGCCATTAGCACAGACCTTGCACCTAGCAAGAAATCAGTAGATGAAGCCGTTCTTACTACTATCACTACTAACTCCATTTGCTGGTTACAAAGCACACAGACCTTTGCCACTCTCACCTGGTCTAAACTTCACAACCACCTCCCAAGATGGGCAGGAAATCCGAGCATAGCAAGGTCATGCCTGCTGATCCTAATCCACTGTTCTTTGTGCCAAACAAGTTTTATCAGAAACAAAAATAAAGTTTTATTCCAAAGCCTGCCAATGTTGGTATTTTTATGAGGCCAACAGGGCAGGATGCTGAGGCCAAGGGAAGCTGCGGAGGGTTCTGTACTAGTGCCTCTTGTCCAGGTCTTTGGCTGCCCACCATCCCAGGCAGGAGAGCCTCCTTTTCCTTTTGGACCCTTGTCCCTTGCAGGTGAAGTTCTGACTTGCTTAAAAGTTTATGAAAAGTCTTCTGTTTTAAATCCAGCCATGCTTTTGCTTTTGCAGCCTGTTCACTGTGTCTCTCTTCTCTATCCTGGGTGTTGGCGACATGCACCAACACGAATTCCTCTCCTATATCCCTCCTGGGGCAAAATCACAGAAGCCTTCCTTTCTGATCATAGCCGAGCCCCCAAACCCTTGCCACCTGACTTTAAGAAAGTTTGCCTCCTTCTTTTCACTCCCATGTGCATAGGAGCCTGAGTTAGAAGCACACGTTGCAATTTTTTAACACCTATCATTGAAAGCAAAGTAAACCACTGAAGTTTAAAAAGATCACAGGCATGCAGAAACACCAGCTATTATCCTGACTACGGCGTGCCTGGGTGGCTCAGTTGATTAAGTGTTTGACTTTGGCTCAGGTCATGATCCCTGAGTCCCGGGATCAAAACTTGCATCAGGCTCCCTGTTCGGTGGGAAGCCTGCTTCTCCCTCTCTCACTCCCCCTGCTTGTATTCTCTCTCTAGCTGTGTTTCTCTCTGTCAAATAAATAAATAAAATCCTTTTTAAAAAAATCCTGACTTATGGTGTTTTCACGTGGGCACTAACAGACATGGAATTGGAAGGCTCAGGTTCAAGCCTCTCTTTGAAATCTTAGTAGCAAGTTAGGCAATGTGTGTCACCTCTCAGGACCTCAGTTTGCTCATCTGGAAATGGGGATGATAAGAGTATCTACCCTCTGAAGCCAGTGACTTTTAATGAGATGATACCATTAAAGGCCAGCCCAATGCCTGGAACAAGGTCTGTGCACAAATATTGGCCCTCAGTTAGCATTGGTTGCTGTGATAGAGTAAAGAACAAGTATGTAAGGCACATGTCAGAGGCCACGCCCGCGTGGGAAACCACTTCTGCTGATTCCAGAAAGGTGAGAAATTTCCAGACCAAGCTCTCCAACCATAAAGTAAATGAAGATTGAGTTTCTTGGTGTCTTTCTCTCTCTCACACACACACACAGGCAAAGCACTTCTGCGACCGAGTTCTTCCTATCCTTGATGGGACAGTCAGGCTCACCACACACTGTCTCAGGCACATGGAGAGACAAAAATAAGACAAAGTTCCAGAGCCTTCCCTGGCCTAGCCCCAGGTTCTGCTCTGACAGGCACGAGAGAGAGGTGAAGGGAGATCTCTCTCCTCTATGACCCATGTGCCCCGTTGCTGTGCTTGTCCTCCAACACTCAAATCTCCCTTTTCCTTCTCTTCCAGAATGTCTGTGCATTTCCGGAACATGCAATAATAGGATCGACAGTGACGGGGCCTGCCTGGCCGGCACATGCAGAGAGGGCTCTGCGGGGACGTTCTGCCACAAGCAGACATCTGCCTGTGGGCCCTACATGCAGTTCTGTCACATCCATGCCACCTGTGAATACAGCAATGGGACAGCAAGGTAAACCTGTAGGGCACTACCCTTAAGAGCCCATGGCCACATGCCACCTGTAGATAGACCTAGCCCCTCTCTCAACTCTTTGCAAACAAAGGCCTATTTCCTCCAGCTGCCCATGCCACTTTTGTGGCGAAAACCTCAGACTGAGCTGGGTTCAAATTGTAGCACTCCTTGCTTTGAAATGTACCAGCTGTGTGACCTTGGACAAGTTAGTTAACCTCTCTGAGCTTTACTTTCTTCATCAGGAACGTAAGGATGATGTTGCCTATATAGCAGGGCAGTTGTGGAGATTATAAAACCTGGATATAAAAGCTCCCAGCACCAGAGGTGCCTGGGTGACTCAGGTAGTTAAGTGGCCAACTCTTGATTTTGGTTCAGGTCATGATCTCAGGGTCCTGGGATCGAGCACTGAGTCAGGCTCTGTGCTCAGTGGGGAGTCAACCTGATATTCTCTCTCCTTCTCCCTCTGACCCTCCCCTCCCCTCATTCAAGCTCTCCCTCTCAGATTAAAAAAAAAAAAGGCCCCCATCCCCAGAACCAGCACACCATAGGTGTTCAGTCATGGAAACTCTAATTATTGTCATTACTGATGTGAAAAAATAAAAATATGTCCACCACTGTCCAACCCTTTTTAAAAAAGCTTTTACTTCCTAGGGCCATCAATAATAACTCCCCTCCTAAAGGCATCTTACAGGAAATTGGGTCTTGGTCATTAGATCACCATTGGTTTCCCTGATAACGTCTAATGTATTCCCTGGCTTGGAGATGAGGGAGGGGGAATGTCAGAGGAAATTTTCCTCTCTGGGAACATCTCTGGTTCAAAGACAGTAATCACCTAACAAATATCCTGAGAAACGCAGAGGATGTCTGATAATCTTGGTTTCATTTCTACGGTGTTTTCTTAAATTGTAATTTGCATAGTTACTTACTTCCCTCTTTATGATGTGTCTCCCCCACTGGAGAATAGGGAGCATGGGCCCAGAGACTATCTTCTCCTCTTCACAGTAGCATGACAGAAAAGCACCTGCCTTGGGAGTGAGGATCTACTTTCATGCATAAGTCAAAAATCACACCTTTCAAAACTATCCTTAAAACCTCCAAAATCACTCATAAAAAACTATCGACCTCAGTCTGTACATACTGGATACACTTAGGTAAATCAAACAGTGTTGAAACAGATGCATCTATCTTTTCTTTTGGGCACCAGATAAAGTACTTTGTTCCTCATGGAGCTTTGCTATATGAAAAGTAATTCTATTTAAATTCTTGTGAAGCACCTATGATTGAATTTGCAGCAAATGATGTAGGATATGATGGAACCACAGGGGACACAACACCTCTTATGAGAGTCTCAAGAAATATTGGTGGATCAAATGAATGAATGAACAGCCCATTTGATAGTTAAAGTATCATGACGGAATATTTCGAGAAGAGTGCCTTAAATGGTGAGGAGTCGGTAAACTATGCCAGCTCATGGAATCAGGCACTTTGAGAGGTGCTCCAAAAACAGAAAGTCTGAGGGACCAGTGAAGGGAAAAAGGGGAGGTCTCACCTGATCATTATTTTTAAATATTTTACAAACTGTCTCATAGAAGAGAGGTGTCTGGGTGGCTCAGTTGGTTAAGCGTCTGATTCTTGGTTTCAGCTCAGGTCATGATCTCAGGGTTGTGAGATGGAGCCTCACTCACATCAGCCCCTGCGCTCAGCAGGGAGTCTGCTTGAGATTCTTTCTCCCTCTCCCTCTGCTCTTCCCTTCTGTGCTTTTTCCCTCAAATAAATAAATAAAATAAAATAAAATAAAACACTCTTGTTGAAGAGATGGTAGTTGTTCTCTGCAGAACCACAGATAATAACTAGAGGCAGATTCCAGCCCCATCAAAGCCGCAAAGCTGACGGATAGCGGACCTCGCAAGGGGCAAGTGTGCGCAGGCATTCTGCTAAATGCTCCACATGCTTTATCTCACCCCCTTCATCTTCACAGCTTTGTGAAGGAGATTTTAGACTCATTTTCCAGACAGTCTCCCAGAGGTTAACAGGGGCACAGGACTACTAAGAGGTGGGACCTGGATTCCCACCCAGGCATGTCGACCACAGACCACCCCCAGCCCTGAGTGCCTGGGACCACCTTGGTACACTGGCTCCACCCACAAGGGAACTGTGTCAAATGTCGGGCCAGGAACTCGGTCACCCCCTGGCCAGCTGGCCTTTTCCTGGGCGGTTGCTGCTTGTGTTTCTGGGGCTGATGTGCACGTGCTCTTTGTTGCAGTTGTGTTTGCAGAACAGGATACAAGGGGGATGGAACACTCTGCTCAGAAATGGACCCTTGTGCAGAAATCACGCCGGGGGGCTGCAGCCGAAATGTGAGTGTTGCTCTTTATTTCCAAGCTGCCTGGTGTCTTAGAAAATCCTGAGGGAAAGCCTTGCAAAAAATGGTGTCTGAAGGCATTTCATTGCGTGAAGCACATTTGTTGGAACCTTGAGTTTTAAAGATGATGCCGGTGCCTTCTGTGAGCTTCCACTTCCTAAATCCACGTGTGCAGGGGATATCCCAGGATCACAGGAGTGGGGGTCTCTGGGCTCTTAAAAACAGCCTGAGAACCAGATATTGGAGGTAATTAGTAATAAACCAGTGATTCAAACGTTACAGCTTCCAAGCCACTTGGATGTCCGTGATCTCATTCCTTATTCCCCCACCGCAACCCAATAATGTTTTTATCCCCATGGTCTGGATAAAGAAACTGAGGCTTGGGGACACTAAGTGACCTGCCCTAAGTTCTATTATTGGGGATAGCCCAGGGGTATAGCCCAAACTCACAGCTGCTTTTGAATGTTCCTGCCACCACGGGACCTGCGTCACCTCCACTCCCTATCCACAGTTTGCTAACTGCTCTCCCTGCGGCTCCGCTGGCCCACCCTGTGCATTCATTGTCACACCCACAGCCAGAGTGACCTGAAGCCTATAGGATCATGTCTCTTCCATGCTGAAACGCCTTCAGTTGCTAGTCTGGCTTGGAGGGTGAACTTAGATGGGAATACCTTGCCCCACCCCACCGATGCCCCTGGGGCTGGCCCCGCCCTTTTCTCAGTGGACCTGGCACCTCCTTCCTCTCACACTGTCTTACAGCCTCCTAGGGTGCTCATGCGGAGAGGCTTGGTGTTGCTACAGTGGTTAGGGGCTTGAACTTCAACATTCTGGGGACAGGGTTCCTGAAGTTCTGTGCTGCATAACCTTAGGCAAATTCCTTCCCTCCTCTCAGCCTAACTTCCTTACCTGTAAAGCAGATAATACTTGGGACCTTTCTCAAGATGATGGCTTTTACCAGTGAAACAGTAAGAATGGTCCCCAGCTTCCTAAATGACAGAGATGTACCTGGGGCTGGCACACACAAGCAATGCTGTTCTCTAAATCATCTCCTCTTTTCCATGGATCTTGGTGCAAATGTGCATTTTAATCATTTCTATTGTACTCCATGCAAACATGCATTTCCAGGAGGTACCTTTTTTTTTTTTTTGGCTTTTGGAATCACGAGGCTGGACTGAGGTTTCGCTGCCTCTTCCTCCCCCGCCACAGGCGGAGTGCCTCAGAACCAGCATGGGGACCCACAGGTGCGTGTGCCAGCAGGGATGGACCGGGGACGGCAGAGACTGCTCGGAGATCAACAACTGCTTGCTGCCGGGTGCTGGCGGCTGCCACGCCAACGCAACGTGTTTGTACGTTGGCCCCGGGCAGGTAGGTGTGCCGAGAGAGCAGAGAGCAGGACTCCTCTGGTGGCTTTTCCCCGCTGGACACAGCAGTACTTTGTCGTGAACTTACTGCAGCTTTTTAATCATTTGTGGTAGTGAGAATGGGTTGTCACAACAGACCTGTAATGTAAGTACTGTTTTTTTTAACTTGTGATGCTCTCTTTATCCATTTAGCCCGTCCCCACCCCCACCCAGCCTCTGGCAACTGCCAATCTGTTCTCTTTAGCTATGTGCTTGGTTTCGGGTTTTGGTGTTTGGTTGGTTTGGTTTTTTTAAGACTCCCTATATGATTGAGATCATTTGTCTTTCTCTATCTGACTTACTGCACTTAGCATAATACCCTCCTACGCTGTTGCAAATGGCAAGATCCCATTCTTTTTATGGCTGAGTAATATTCCATTATATATACCACCCTTCTTTATCCATTTGTCTCTCCATGAACACTGGGTTGCTTCCATATCTTGGCTATTGTAAATAATGCTGCAATGAGCATGGAAGTGCTGGTATCTTTTCAAATGTAGATAAATATTCAGAAATGAAATTGCTTAAAGGTATGGTAGTTCTATTTTTAATTTTTTGAGGAATCACTATACTGTTTTCCACAGTGGCTCCACCAGCAATGCATGAGTTCCCTTTTATCCACATCTTCGCCAACATTGGGTATTTCTTGTCTTGTTGATAATAGGCATTCTAACAGGTTTTGATTTGCATTTCCCTGATGCCAAGTGATGTCAAGCATCTGTTCATGTGTCTGTTGGCCATCTGTGTGTCTTCTTTGGAAAAATGTCCATTCAGATCTTGTGCTCATTTTTTGAAAGGCTTGTTTGTTGTTTTGTTACTGCATTGCATGCGTTCTTTGTATATTTTGGATATTAACCATTTATTAGATATATAACTTGCAAATATTTTCTCCCACTCGGGAGGTTCCCTTTTCATTTTGTTGACAGGGTTCTTTGCTGTGCAGAAGCTTTTTAGTTAGATGTGGCCCCATGTGTGTATTTTTGCTTTTGTTGCCACATAGGTTCCTAGCATTATTCCCATCTTACAAAAGAGAAAACAGGCACAGAGAAGCTAAGTAATTTGCTAAATCACATTGTGAGATTCACACCCAGACAGTCTGACTCCAGAGACCCCTCTTAAGCATCTGACCACACTTGGTAATTCTGTAGCGTTCTGCAGTCTGTGGTCACTTTCCCTTAGCCTCCTGGAAGGGAAACTAATGCAGAGAAGGCTACTGCTCAGGGACCAGTCTGCAGTGGGGAGGTGATGATAACTGTGCTATGACCATGGCCATGGAAAAGTCCTCTTCATGAAAGAGCTCCCTGAAGTCACACTATGTCTCACCACGCATTTGGCCAACAAGTGCATTCGTTTTTTGCCTCGCCTAAATTTCCAGATTGCATTTGAGAAAGACAAAACGTGTCCTGGTCTCTGTATTAGTTTGCCAAGGCTTCTGTAATAAAGTGTCCCTAACTGAGTGACATGGAACAACAAAAATGTGTTGTCTCACAGTTCTGGAAGCTGTAGGTCCAAGATCAAGGTGTGGGCAGGCTTGGCTCCTTTGAAGGGCTTGGAGAAGAATGTGTCCTATACTCTCTCCAAGCTCTGGGTGGTTCGCAGGCAAACTCTGACATTCCTCGGCTTCTCCACACATCATCCTGGTCTCTGCCTTCATATTCAGGGCTCTCTCGCTGTCTGCATGTCTGTGCCCAAATTCCCCCTTTTCATGAGGACACCACTTATATTGGATTGGGGACCCACCCCACTCCAGTGTGACCTCATCTTAACTAATTACACAGTATTAATCCTATTTCCAAGTAAGGTTACACTCCGAGGTCCTGGTGTCAAGATTTCAGCATATGAATTGGGACTGGTCAGGACCCAGTTCAACATATGATATTATCTATCCCCTCTCTGTTCTTTCTTTCTGTGAATAAAGGCATCCTGATGTGGGAGATAGAGGAAAAGAAAGGCTTTTTTTAATAGTGCCATATAAGAAATAAAATAGACTATATCTAGGATTGCCCTCAGGAGTTACTAGTTGGCTTGAGAACTTTGAGATATTCCAAATAGGCAGAAATCCCAATTACCATGAATACTTATGTAAAAAGACAAACCATGTTTGGCTCAATATGTGAAGGTTGGGGATGCAGGGAGGTGCTACCCCAATACGAAGTGGAGAGGATTATACACCCATGTATAAGGTCTTACCCGGCCGCATAAAGATACATACAGGTGCATCTGTGTATATACACTTTCATCTCAGATATGCACATTTTCCAGCACTGGGATGGCTCAGTTGCTTAAGCATCTGCCTTCAGCTCAGGTCATGACCGTGGGATCCCCTCCCCACTGCTCGTGGTCACTCACGTGCTCTCTTTCTCTCTCTCTCTCAAATAAATAAAATATTTTTTAGAAAACATACATTTACCTTATAAAGCACACATAGCAAATGATATTTACATTGTTAAAGATAAAAATTCATAAATAGAAATTCTATTCCTTTCTTCCCACAATTTCCTGGGTTGTCTTGTATCACGACGGCGTTTCTGGGATAATGATTTCACTCAGAAAGTGCCAGGGAACTCTCAGATGAAATGTAACAGAATGTGCAGACCAAGAGCTCTGGGGTCTGAAGTGTAACATAACAAACAAAAGGCATCAACTCGGAGGGTCCAACAGCTATGACTTCTGTGGCTCATTTTTCAGGCCATGTGATGACAAAACATGAAAGGCACTTGTTTTCAATAATCCCCTTTTGTTCTTGGAATTACAGAATGAGTGTGAGTGCAAGAAAGGATTCCGAGGAAATGGGATTGATTGTGAAGCAATGACTTCATGCTGGGAACAAACTGGGAAATGTCATCAACTGGTGCGTTACTTCATTTCTTTTATCCTTACTTAAAAAAAAAAAAAAAAAGGTACCTAAGAAAGAAGGAAGGCTGGTTGATTTCTTATCTAGAACCTACTAATGAACAAAATCTTTCCTCCTCCCAAAGAGAGTCCCCAGGCAGAATGTGATGAGTTCTTACAAATGTCACTCCAGTCCAAAGCTTGGAAGAAGCAATATATGATTGCCAGACAAAATACAGGCTTCCCAGCTAAATCAGAATGTCAAATAAATAACAGTCCTTCAGCACAAGTACGTTCCAAGGATTACATAGGACAAATTTATACTATAAAAGTTATCCAGGCCCTCTCTGAAATTCGTATTTAACTTGGTATTTTTCATTTGCTAAACCTGGCAATTCTTAATCAACTGGATAACTGGACTCCCATTTTGAATGTCATAACCTAACAAATTATTGGTGAGCATGCCCATCCAAGGGTAGCTTGTGCCTCATGTTGACATTATGGAAGAGCACGCAAAGATATTAGAGCTGATCATGTTCATGTTTTCAAAAGAACATCATTAAACACCCAACATCAGAGCCATGGAAGACAGTGCTTAGTCAAAGTGCTTTTGAGTGCAGTGACAGAATCCACATGAATCAATTTAAGCAAAAAAGGAATTTGCAGGGAGTACTCGCAGGGCAGCTCTGTGGGCAGGAAGTACAAGTAGACCCAGAATCAAGACCCAAAGACACCGAGAGCAAGGCAGCCTCTTCCTCTAATCCCCTGAGACTATGTGCTCGCTCATGTTGCTTTTGTCTGTGCACCTGCTTTCTTTTTGTCTTTCTTACTCTCTCCCAACTTTAAATGCTCCCCTTTGTATCTGGGGGTACACAGCTCCCTTTTCTTAGGTCAACATCACCCTCCAACCCCATTGACATGCACTAACTTATTGGCAAGTTATGTCCCAATTCCAAATCATAGGAGAAAGGAGCTGACCGGCCCAGCTGGGTCCAGGGGTCCACATATGAGCCAGTCAGTTATGGCTGGGGAGTGCAGTGACATATTAGGAACATGGTGGCCAGGGCCTACCACTATGTAGGGGAAGGTAGTTTTTAAAGAAGAAAAATAGGGGAGATGCCCCCACAGTATCCATTTCTCAAGAACCATGAGAGGGTTTTGTAAATCTGAAGGAGAGGCAACACTTTTGCTTCACTGAAGACCAACCAAGCCCTGATGTTCCAAACATGAAAAGTTATTGCAACTGTCACTTCATTCCAAAGCACAGAAGAACCAACATAGAGTTGCCAGATAAAATAAGTACGGGACACCAAGTAAAGTTTGTGTTTCAGACACACAATGAATCCTTCTTCAGCATCAGTGGGCCCCGAATGTTACATGGGACACACTTATACTAAAATTTACTTGTATATCTGAAATTTAAATTAACCTCATGTCCTGTACTTTTACATTGCTAAATCTGAGAGGGATGAAAAGAAAGAATTTAATTGTGATTAAGCAGGAACTGCACCAAACATGCAGACGGGAGACTTTCCTTGCAACAAGGCCGGATCTGTGAGTCCCTCCCAGCTTCTTTCAATCCCAAAGTTGCAGTTCTCACCTTCGATAGAGGCTAAGGGCTGCTGAAGGATATAACTGGGAGCTATTTGTTAGGACGGCAAAATCTTTATTTTTTCTTTGTTTTATCAGGCAACCTGTCAGTTTACATCTTCTGGCCTCTGGAGTTGTGTTTGCCAGGAGGGTTATGAAGGAGATGGCCTTCTGTGCTATGGAAATGCAGCCATGGTAAGTCATCCCAGATGAACTCCTGTGCAGAATAATAAGGACAAAACTCTAAACACACACACACACACACACACACACACACACACACACACACACTTAGCTAGGATGCCTTTTTGGGGGGGGGGTATAGATTTTATTTATTTATTTGACAGAGAGGAACACAGCTAGAGAGGGAACAGAAGCAGAGGGAGTGCAAGAGGGAGAAGCAGGCTTCCCGCCGAGCAGGGAGCCTGATGTGGGGCTCAGTCCCGGGTCTCCGGGATCATGACCTGAGCTGAAGGCAGACACCCAATGACTGAGCCACACAGGTGCCCCCAGGATGCCTTTAAGGTGTTATACCAGTCCTGTGCTCCTGGAGCTCATACAGGAAGCAAGCTCCTTTTGCAAACAGCTTAGCCTCGCTGTCACATTGCCAGCCCAGCTCTCCTGTCCCAGGTACCCTGCCTCCCAGCTTTTTGTCACCAGCTCAGGTCCCAGCTGCACTGTCCTCTCCCTTGGAGCAGCCCCTTCAGGGGATTACTTGCACATCTCAGTTCTTGCACTGAGTCAGTTTGCTCACTTATGATCTGACGGGTATTTACTAATTCATTTGATAACCTCAAGTATTTTCAAAAAGGAATTGAGACAACTCTGAGATTTATTGCCTTGGTGTAAACTTGGATATGATAACTGTTGCCGTTCTCATGGTGTTTAATCATTTTAAAATGCTTTCCCTACATGAATGTCCGTAACCTCAGCAGCAAGGCATCATCTTGATTTTGATAAGATTGATTTTTCAGATAAGACTTGAGTTCTCATAGAAGTTGAGTGACTTGCCCAAGATCACACAGCTAGTAGATGGCAGACTCAGGAAATGAACCCAGTCTTTTGGAACTCAAGGTCTAGAGCTTCCTCTATGGCACCTGCACACATCACTGAGCTACTGGTGTTACGGGGATCTTTTCGAGTCTTAAATTCCCCCAAACAAGTGTAAGTTGTGTGAGAACAGAGTCATCTTTTCCCTTTCATATGCCCTCCTTTTGCTCCAACGTGGTGCCCACTGTGGCGGTTCAATAGAGATGTTCATTAACACAGTCCACAGTGAAATGATGAAAAAGAAAAGTGGCTAAGACGTCCTGAGCATGTCTCGCATTCCAGCCTCTATTCTAAACACTTCAAAACATTAACTCCTCCAAATTTCACATCAACCTATCAATTGGAGCTTTCAGTATCCCCATCTTACAGGCAAGAACATCGAGGCCCAGAGAGACCAAGTAACTTATCTAAGGCATTAGGCTGTGGCCAAACCAGAATGAAAACCCAGGTGCTCTGGCTCTCACTACTCTATCTTGGCTCCGAATGGGGGCTGTCATTGAGCTCTGTGACCTCACTAGGGTCAGAGACCATGCCCTTAAAAACCAAATTCTGACTTGGAAAAGCTTTAGGTGATTGTTCCATCTGAAGTTTCTGAAATTACTTCTTTATCTCAAGTCGAGAGGCTAATGGGGCTGCTAAGCATGAAAGAACTGTGCAGCTCTGGCAACACAGTCATTCAGCTAGCTGGCCGCCATTCCTGCTGGCAGGGGAAATGAGCTGAGCCCAGCCCCGGGAAGGCCAAGTGCATGCTGTTCAGACGTGCACTGTGATTATGCCTATTCATTGTTCCTTCTCTCGTGTTCTCTCTGATCTCTCCCTCCCTCCCCTGAACAACATGAATAAGGAATTGTCATTTCTCTCTGCGGCAGCTATATTTAACCAGTGGATAAATGTGAGTACCTTTGTTGGAACTTTGGAAATGTATACGATTTTAGAAATTTGGAATGCATATAACAGAAAACGGGAAATGCAGCTGGTAGGAAGGAGAGAAGGCAACTGTCTAGAGCAGTGGTCCTCCACCCTCACTGCAATTTAGAATCACATGGAATGCACTATTTAAATATGCCATGCCTAGGCTCCCGCCACAGACACCCTGACTTGAGTGCTCAGAAGGGCACCCGGGGCATCAGTGCACGTTAAAAGCTTCCCAGGTGCTTCTAAAATGCAAGCAGAGCTAAGAAGGTTCTGGTCTAGGTTAAGCTGGAAGGGTCAAATTTTCAACCAATTCAAATATATATGTATTGCTTCACTCATCAAGAGGTCAGGTTAAAAAAGTCAACATGATTTATTACTGCAATTCACCGAGTTGGATTTGGAATTTATACTTGTAATCTGGGATGATCCATGGGTGTTTAGCTCTTAGCCCAACATACTCCAAGGAGCTTCTTCCTCTCCCCTGGAAAGTTCTATGATGAAGAACCCAATCCCCACTATACCCAGTTGTCTAGATCTCTGTCATCTTTGCATAAGTGGGCCAAGATGCCATCACAGCCACTGGTTTATCTCCTTTGCGTAGACACATGCCAAGATATGGGGTGCCTGGTCAGCACCAATCTGGGACATCTCCTGATTGTTCTATGTGGGGCATCTCTGCCCCTGCCCCATGAAGGAGCAGGGACTGAGAGTCCTGTTGCACATGTTGATTTCCATAGGCTGAGCCCACATGCATAGGCTTGCCCAGCGGCGTAGTGGACCCAGCTCATCCCAACACACGAGAGCACATCTTTCCCAAACTCACCTTCAATGCTCTCATGTTCGTAGCTTGAAATAAGCCATGGTAGGAGGATATATACCACAGAAATCAGGGGAATGCTAACAAAGCAGGGCTTTTTGTTTGTTTTTCTTGGGATCAGTTGTTAAACATAAGTGCATCACTTCTACCCAGACCTATCTCAGGTTAGAACAAAAAGTAGGTAAATTTAATTTCAAGCCTCCAGTCTGTCCCTCGTGCTGAAACGTTTCCTGTAATTTTCCCACCATCCTTATTCCTAGGGCATCCAAACGTTCTTAAGGTTCACACACCCACACACAGGATCAAGACTATTCTCTGGTTCTTTGCTTAGACTAAAGGGTAAATGACTGATGATTAGTTCAAGTCTGACTGGGAGATCGGGAAAATTTGCCTTTTGACAAAGCTCACACATTTAAGTAAAAAGAATGTGTCTCAGAGGAGATTGTGAGGCACCAGCCAGTGGGTGAGCTGGATTTGGACAAGGGGTCCCTTGGACCTTTCCAGTGTCCCTGAAATTACCTCCCTGGGAAATTGTCATCTCTACCAAGCATTCAATCTGCTCTCTTTGTCCTCTAACATGAGCCAGGCCCACTTTCTTTCCCTCCTGTGCTGCAGAATGCTTCTCTACAACCCATGCTGTCAGCCGCCTCAAACCTCACTGTCCTCGTGCCTTCCCAGCAAGCTACTGAGGACATGGATCAAGAGGAGAAAACCTTTTGGTTGTCCCAGAACAATATTCCAGCCCTAATAAAGTGGGTATTATGTATTTTATTCTTTGTGATATCTTAATAACATCTGTGTGAACAAAGTTCAATAAGGGGAGGCCACACGGTCCTTGAGATCCATAGAACTTAGCATGCTCTAGTGCCCTCCTCACCTCCTTCCCCCAGGGTGGTATTAGTTAACATTACCGACCGCCAACTCTGTGCTAACTACCTCACGTATAACTCAGTTCACCCTCCCAGCAACTCTAGGGGGTAGGCATTAAAATTATACCTATTTTACAGATAGGTAAACTGAGGTGTAGAGTGGTTCCTAACCCAAGGCTCCATAGCTGATAACTGCAGGGGAAGAGTTTGAATCTGGCCCTCTGACTCCAGAACCTATTTTCTTAACTAGTCAATGATATTCCTTCATGCATGGATAATTCATGATAGCCTTCTGGACTATTGCTCTAGGTACCATATGCTGCTGGGCACATATGGAGTGGCAGATCTTCAGGCTCTGTCATCTTCGGACATGCTTGCAACATCTTTGCCCGGCAACTTCCTTCACCTGGCGAAGACAAATGGGGTAAGAGAGTGACTTAATCTGTCTGCTAGGTGGAAACGTATCATCTCTGTTTGTGCTGCCCTCTCTTAGTGTTTGTGTTATGGAAATCTCCAAACATGAACAAAAATAGCCCAAGAATAGAACTTCCATGTGGACATCTCCCAGGCTCAACAACTGACATGTATTGACACACACACATACACACGCTCACACTCACACATTACCCTGTAGTAGTGATGCTATAAATGTGGCCCTCCACCACCCACAGCTTGGCCACGAGGCTCTTCTTGACAGCACAGAAGGATCCAGAAAGGCAAACCTTTCCATGGTTCTGGGGGAAGGTTGCCCAGTATCACAACTGTGGCTATTCTTATATGATGAACTAAAAGCTGGTGACCAGTGACCTAGTAACTGAGTTACTACCTGTTACTAAAATTTGGTGTCAAGTTAGAGTCAGTCAACAAACCTTTACAGAGCACCTATGAGGTGCCAGGCACTAACGGCCCCACACAAGGAAGAGCCGCAGCCCTGCGGAGCCTCAGCCTTGGGAACTTGCCGCCGTGTGTCTGGACTTGGAGTCAGTCTTGCATCTGGAAATTTGGCTGCCTTGCTGCCTATGCCAGGGTTTGAAAGTTCTGGCTATGAATTGCCAGAAATGAAAATGAAGATTTTGGGGCGCCTGAGTGGCTCAGTTGGTTAAGCGACTGCCTTCAGCTCAGGTCATGATCCCGGAGACCCGGGATCGAGTCCCGCATCGGGTTCCCTGCTCGGTGGGAAGCCTGCTTCTCCTTGTCTCACTCACCCTGCTTGTGTTTCCTCTCTAGCTGTGTTTCTCCCTCTCAAATAAATAAAATCTTAAAAAAAAAAAAAAAGAAAGAAAGAAAATGAAGATTTTACTGGAAATTGAGAACTGCTACGTCAGCGGACCATGGTCCACTGTCAAAACTGTTTTGGAATTACTGCTCTACAACATTTTTACTTGCCTAGTCATCAGTGGGAGCACTGTGAAAAGGGTCTATTGCCTAGCATTACTGGAATGTATGTCTCTCATCAGATCATTCTTTGTAGAAAGCCGAAAAGAGTTGCATATGGTTCCATGGATTCTTTATGTATTATTATTCTTATTCTAGGCATTACATACCTATATCAGACAATGGGACTGTTTTCCATCAGTGTTTTAAATCATTGATTCTCTTTGCAAGCATGAGCTGAGGACTGCCCACCCCACCCCAGACAAGCTTATGCCAGGTTCTATACATTCAGAGACAAATCAATGGGGATCATTGACCTGGAGGAGTTAACCACCAAAGGCACATTTTTAGTGAGTTCCTGGGTCTGATATAAATGTTCACCTTTAACCAAAAGAGATGTGCGAGGTGGCCAGGAATGTTTTCTCCAGGGCCTTTGCTGAGTGAGTTGAGGGCTGTCAGGGTAAAGCAAGTCCCCTTCTGCACTTAGGGTCCCAGGAGGGATTTCATATAAAGGGTGGAGGTGGGAAGAAAAAGAAAAGAAAGTAGAGAGAGTGGAGCCCAGCTGTGTCGTGGCTGATTGGTGCTGGGTGAATGTGCAGGTTGGGTGATGGACACTCTTGTAAAGAAGCTGGATTCTGATCAGGAAAGTCAGGTGCTGTCTGTATGACCTTGCTAGGGCTCGTATGACAACATACCACAAGTGAGTGGTTCAAACGACAGAAAATTTTTGTCTCTCGTTTCTAGAGACCAGAGGTCCAAGATCAAGGGGTAAGCAGGTTTGGCTCCTGGGGGCTGTTGGAAGGGGCCATTCCAGGCTCTCTCCTTGGCTTGTCGATGGCCTCCTTCACGCTCACGCAGCATTCACCCTGGACCATGGTCTGTGTCCAATTTCCTCTTCTCAGAAGAACACCAGCCATGTTGTAGTCAGGCTGACGGCAATGATCTCATTGTAATGAGATCACTAAAAACCCTATTTCCAAATAAGGTCCCATTCGGAGGTACCGGGGGTTAGGACTCCAGCCTATGAATACTGAGGCCACAGTGCAACCCATGACACCGTCTACAGGGTTTTTCAGACTGCAGGATCGCTTTGGTGAGCCTCAACCAGCAGTCTTTGAATGAAGTAGAAAAGAACAGAATCAGTATTCAGGGTCCTCCCAAATAATAGAGGAAAGTATCATTTCATTTTGAATGTGTGTGTATGTGTGTGTGTGTGTGTGTGTGTGATATGCCTAGTGCATCACAATTTAAAGATATTTCTAACTTGGGGTAATAGTCAAAAGTGTGAAAGTCACTACTGCTTGGGAAATAGTTTCAGTCCGTAAACCTCCTACCCTATGGGGAGACTCACCTTCCCACTGTGGTTTGCATTTACAGAATATCACGATTGAAGGAGCATCTATCGTGGACGGTGACAATGCAGCCACAAACGGTGTGATACACATCATCAACAAGGTACATGCTTGCCGCCTGCCACACAGAGAGCATCCCTTCTGACTTCACTTACTACTCCCGCACAAGATCTTTGGTAGGGGAGCGGGGGTGGGAATACCTACCTCTAATAGAAAAGCAACCTGGGTTGTGCTCCATGACATCACTGTTCAAACTGCTTAGAAGTTCTCTTCATTCAGTCTCAGTTGTAACTTGTTCAGCATATATTTGACAATGGGTCCTACATCAAGTGTGACCACATGTTATATTTCTTATTTATGTGAATATCTTCATCAAGAACTGAAGGAGAAGCAAGTAGTTATGTATTATTTTTCCTTTCCCCTTTCGGCATTATTGCACCCTAAAAAGATGGGGTAAAGAAGCCCTAGAAAAATATGGAAAAGGGTAGAAAATGTGTTTTGAAACTTTCATTTTCGTCTAAGATGCAATGCAACAGTATGAAAGGTACAAAGTAAAACAGAAAAGTAGAGTGGGACACGGGCTTTTAAGCTATCCTATAATTTTCAGTTACTATATTAGAATTTCCATTGAAAATTAAGGTTAGAATTTAGGGTATATTGGGAACTTTTGAAAGGTGGAAGATTGGAAAATAGCATTTTAACTAAAATTATCCTCACTTGACACTTCTATACTCACCTTTAATTTTAATTTACAGAAAAGGTCAGCTATTTCTGTGCGGGAAAGAGAAGCTATTTGTAAGATGCCTGGATGCATTATTTTGCAAAAACCATGCAATTCTCTTGTGTTACCAAGAAACGTTAAGAAAAACAACATTTTTGAGCAAGTGATCACTTCCAGGGAACTATGCTCAGTTTACGACTTCTTCTGATGCAAACGAGTATTACTTATCAAGGGTATTTCTCTACTCAAATCCTGGCTTTCCAGTATATCATGTCCCATTATCTTATGCGATTTTACCAAAACCCTAAGACAGTAAATGCAATTGTCCTCAATTCACAAAGGAGACAAGTAAGGCTCCTCAGGGTTAAGTAACTGGACTGAGGAGGAAGTGATGTGACCACAAAAGAATCCTGCATACCTGCCAACTGGTTCAAGTTCTCTGCTTAGCCTCCGGGTTGCATGAGCTCCCTAAGGACCTCCTCCACCTCGCTTGGACACTGTGGGCACCTTTGCAAAGGTCACCATGAACACACGTAGAGGTCAGGGTCTGCACATCACTGCCTGGCCTAAGGGTGGCGTGAGGCTAACCCCAGTCCACTTCCCGCTCAGGCTGTGCACCTTCATTCGGTGTTGCCAACCATCAGAGGAAAGGGTGTCCTTTGTTAAATTTGCAGAGGCACTCTGTGGACTAGCAATGGTCCTTATCATTGCATCTTGTCATGTGACGTGACCCTACGTACCGGAGGGCAGCAAGCCAGACACATGCTAAGACAGACACATGCTAAGAGAAACTGGGGGCTTCCTTTCCCAGGTTCTGGTTCCCCAAAGAAGCCTGACTGTCTCCTTGCCAAACCTGCTCACCCGGCTGGACCAGATGCCCGACTATTCCATCTTCCGGGGCTACATCATTGTAAGTACCATGTTCTCCATGCAACCCGCTCACTTGAGGCTCCTGTGCAGGGAAGTCCTTCACGCATCCTTGTCTCTCGCTATCACAGCAATATAACCTGGCCAGTGCGATCGAGGCAGCTGATGCTTACACGGTGTTCGCTCCAAACAACGACGCCATCGAGAATTACATTCGGGAGAAGAAGGTCACAACTCTAGTAAGTGCTGGGAATGATAACCAGGAAAACTATCTTCTAACATTCAAAGTCAACATTTTTCAATCCATGAATTATGGACCATTCCACATTCTCATCAACTTCCTTATCCGTGTCCAGATACATAAGGTAAACTTCTCAGAGACGTTCTCCGCCCGTGTGTTTTATTCTCACTCCTGGAAGCACACACTCGACACAAGGATGCAGGTGTTCCAGGAAGCTGGAAGGATTCTCCTGGTTGCCCTCTTCCCCACCCTGGCCTTCCTGGTCCCAGGCAGCTGAGATGTCAGGGGCAGGGATAAGGAGGAAATGGGTCGTCTCTCTTCCTCCTCTTCTCCCCACCTCTGTCCTCCCTGATTCCTAATACCTGGGGCTGAAACAGTCCAAATCTGTCAAAAGATTTTGTCAAAGAATATCGAGCTCCTGTCATGCCACTCTGTGCCTCAAAACCCTTGATCAAAGAAATGGACCCCCATTTCTTGCAGGGTGAAGTTCAGACTACCTGCCCAGGTATCTAAAGCCTCTATCAACTGGCTACTATTCATCTTCTATTCAGTGGTTGCTCCAGAATTTTCACTTAGGCCCTGGGGTTGCCCTGCTCCTAGCCCCCACCCCACCATGCGGACTACAGTCCTGGACCCAACATCACAAAGCCAACTGTGGAGGGTGGATTTGGAGCCAAAAGGCAATTAAGTAACCTATTCCCTTCCCTGAGCTCGTTAAGTTTCGTGTGGATTGAATCAGGTTTGAAGCTGAAGGGAAAAAAGTCTTGTTGGTCAAGAGGAGACCTTAAAAGGGTAGGAAGGTTCTTAACCTCACTGGTACTATCTTAAGATGCCATTGCTCTTTCTGGGCTGGGCCAGGGTTTCAAAGAACTTATTCATGGTCTCTCGCTCTCTCTTGCTCTCTCTCTCTCTCTCCCTCCCTCCCTCTTTTCTTTTTTTTTTTCTGTGAATTCATAAAATATTTATTAAGTGTGGAGAGAGGGAATCCTCCAAATATTATGTTGAAGTGACTAATGTCTTATAGGGATCTTTCTTTCTCTCTCTTTGTCTCACTCCCTCTCTCTCCCCCACCATCTATCTCTCTCCCCTCCTTCACTCCCTCTCTGATGCTCTGATGGCTCTTTGGAGACCCCACCCATAACTGGTGGTCCCTGACTGCTGTCCCTGACCTGTGTGCATGTCCCCTAGCCCTGTAGTCATTGATCTCCTCTTTGGACCCTAAGCATCCAGAGTCCACCTCCAGATTGGCCCCCTAGGCCACCACCTAAGATAGGACCTAAGGCCCCAGTTCTCTCTGACCCTGTCACACATCTGGCCCACGGGACACATGTCCTCTCTTATCTCAAGCCAGCTTTGGGAGTGGTGGCCTGTCCCAGTGCAGGGACACCCTTCCTCCCTCCACAGCGGATCAACCCCCAGCCATCCATGGCATGAGACTGCTCAGGTCTGAGTACAACCCCAGGCTCATAGGCTACCATATCTGCAGGGGACACAGATCACATTCTTCAAAACATCCCAACAAATCTCCTCTTGTGGCCCTTGGGGTGCAAGGCAGGCTGGGGAGTTCTGGACCAGCCCACATGGAAGACTGCCATGTGGGAGGTGATGTGCCTCGGATTTAGTATCTAATATCTACTGTGTCCTGATGCCTAGGCCAGAACTTGCCATTCAGGAAGCTATTGCTCTGGTAATTCCCACAGGGCTCAGCACACTGGGGCAGCCCAAGTGGCTGGGGACTGGCTGACCTATGTGTTGACTTTCACTCCTGTGTGTTGTCCAGGACGAGGATGTACTCAGGTATCACGTAATCTTGGAGGAGAAGCTCCTGAAGAATGACCTGCACCCTGGCATGCACCGGGAGACCATGCTGGGCATTTCCCACCTCCTTGGCTTCTTTCTCCACGATGACCAGGTGCGACCCTTTTACTTAAAACCCAGTAGTGAGTGTCTGAGCCCCTATCCTCCATCATCTCTTCTATGTTGGGATAATCACACAGTACTTCCTAAGCCTTATCCACAAAAGACAGTTGCCTTTCTTTCACCATAAAGAGCAAAGAGACTGCGAGTTCCCTGCTCACCCTCCATGTTACCAGCCTTCAGATAATCAGTGTGGGCTTTACTAGTCATGGTAGTTAAATTCCAGTGGTCACAAGTGCCCTCTGACACTGATTCCTAACAAAGCCAACAGATAGTCTCTAAGATAGAGAACCTGGTAGCAAAACCCAGCTCCCGGGAGGAGGCACTGACACCACGGGACCAAGTGACATGTAGAATCCAGCAGCTGAATGAATAATGTCGTGATTCCTTTTTTAAAAATTTTTATTTATTTATTTGACAGAGAGAAACATAGCTAGAGAGGGAATACAAGCAGGGGGAGTGAGAGAGGGAGAAGCAGGCTTCCTGCCGAGCGGGGAGCCCGATGCCGGGCTCAATCCTGGGACTCCGGGATCATGACCTGAGCCGAAGGCAGATGCTTAACCGGGTCACCCAGGCGTCCCCTGATTCCTTGATTGTACACACCATGGTCCCAGAACCGTCTGAACCCTATACCAGTATTCCAATATTTATCTCACACAATCACTAAATATTTCAGTGTTCAGAATTCATGAAAAAGAATTGATGAAACTTATATGTAAAGTATTTCAAGTATAATTCTAATGACATATTTCAAACATCAAGGAAGAAGATTGGTTTATAAAAATTCAACAAGAAACAGTATAGCTCCAGTGTAAATTAAAATTAATAAAAACAAGTTATTGTTTAAAATAAACTAAGCATGATATTAAGAGGAAAGTTTAATCATGGACATTTTTTAGCATTAATAGTATTTGGTCCTTTCAAAAAGTGCAATGTTAAAGCAATGTTCTCACTAGTATCACTGAATCACAAGTGAAATTTTGTGGACATTTTGTTTCAACACATTTGTATTAAAAAAGAGCCTAACTCCTTATTACTTCCAAATATTCTTCTCTGACTCCTGCAAATAATCCCACCTGCTGTGGAATAACTTTGAGGAGATCCTTTTGAATACATTTTCTTAGTTTTCCTAGTAAGGCAACTTTCTATTGGTAAAGAACTTAGATTTTTTTTATCTGTATCATTTCTTACTTTATCACATAGAGATGAATTTTCTTTTTTTTAAAGATTTTATTTATTGGGGTACCTGGGTGGCTCAGTTGGTTAAGCAACTGCCTTTAGCTCAGGTCATGATCCCAGAGACCCGAGATCGAGCCCCACATCAGGCTCCCTGCTCGGCGGGAAGCCTGCTTCTCCCTCTTACTCCCCCCTGCTTGTGTTCCCTCTCTAGCTGTGTTTCTCTCTGTCAAATGAATAAATAAAACCTTTATTTAAAAGATTGTATTTATTTGACAGATCACAAATAGGCAGAGAGCCAGGCAGAGAGAGAGGAGGAAGCAGGCTCCCCACCGAGCAGAGAGCCCGATGTGGGCCTCGATCCCAGGACTCTGAGATCATGACCTGAGCCGAAGGCAGAGGCCTAAGCTCTGAGCTACCCAGGTTCCTGAGATGAATTTTCTAATGCAGTTAGTTGAATCAATTTCAACTCTGTCATGGTTATTTTCCATTTGTTTGGAAATTCTTTGATCTAGAGCAATTGTATACTAGAGGAGTTAACTTGCAGTAAACAAATAGTTCTTAACTCACAGTAGAGGTTTTGCTTTTATTGGTAATTCATTTACTCTCTCTTAGGACAATGGAGTTGTAGGAAAAAGCTCTGTAACCCAGTAAACTTGTGTTCAAGTAAAAATTTTAATGCAGCCATAATTATCTGGGCACATCTCACAGTGAAAATGATTCAGACTTTTTTAATGCCAAATCAACAGTATTATAGTATCAGAAGTCCTGTCATTTTGATATTTTTGAAATAGCTCAGTTTCTCAGAATTCTGGACGTTTGTGTTACAGCCACCATTTAACAGCACCTGTGAGGTTCTCTGCTAGTTTTCCAAATCTGCACAAATGCTAGAAGACCTCTGTGGAGCTCAGCCATGATTTATGCCAACACCCAGGGGAAAGTCACCTGACTCCAAGTAAATCATAAGGGACTTTAACATTCCACGGGAGTTCAGATTTCAGCACTTAAAAGACTCATTTTAATATTGCTGCTGTAGGGAGTTCAGGATGTTATTAATCATTTTTAAACCCTTTTTGGATACAAACTTAGCATTTTTTTAATACAGGAAAGATTCCCCCTTCTCCCAGCTCACACCTACTTAAACACATACACATTCTCCAATTTCGTAAAGAAACTTTTCCCCCAATTATATTAGTTATATAAATGAATGGATGGATGGATTCACTTGTTTTGCATTACTCAGTCATTAAGGTAGCCTCCCCATAAAAAAAAAAATCAAAAAACACGTTGCAACTTAAAGTTGAATTTGAGTTCGCAGCATGTAGTGCAGAACCCCTGAGTCCTTGCCACACACTGGGAAATGATACCACCTGGTGGAACATTTTTCACAAACAAAAACACTTTTTAAAAATCCTAGTTATTTTTATTCTTAAATACCTGTCGCTCGACCTTTCTAAGGGTTGCTTACAGACTAACCATAGAGATGTGCAGAAAGGCCAGTGAGTTTCATTGTCCATGCCTTGGTTTGGGAAGACATTCAGACCTCCAGGACCACCAGTCCGCAGCACAGGGGAGCATGCTCATGGAGCCCTCTTGCCAATGGACTCCTGTAACAATCATGATTCAGAACTCTTCAAACAGCCGTAAACCAACTAACGTGAGAGGTGGAGAGAAATCTTAGAGATGATCTAGAACAGCCTCTTCCTTGTATAAAAAAGGAAATTGAGATTCAGAGAGGAAAAGCAACTGGCCCAGTGTCACACAATCAGATGGTACCAGATGCAGGACAGGTACTTAGACTCCCTTCCCCAGGGGAGCCCTTCCCACTAGAGTGCTACCTTCCAGGTAAATGCTCGAATAATTCCGAGACTGTTGTGATATTGATAACTTCTGATCCTTATCATTGCTATTTCCCTTAAAATCACTGCAATCAAACTCACATTCAACCCCCTTGTTTACAGCTCTACGTAAATGAGGCTCCAATAAACTACACCAATGTGGCCACTGACAAGGGAGTGATCCATGGCTTGGGGAAAGTTCTGGAAATTCAAAAGAATAGATGTGATAATAATGACACTACTATTATACAAGTAAGTTATCTCCAAGGCCAATAATGCACTTGTTGGCTTCATTTTTTATAAACTGTTTAAGCATAGGGTTTATCTATCAGGATATCTCATTTCAGTTCAAAAACACACTGAGTGAGTATCTCTGCCGTACGAAGAAGCAGAATCATCTTGACTCTGCAAAGATAAATAAGACATGATCCCTGCCCTCGGTGGGTTCATAATCCAGGGCAATGAATTGCACCTTGGGTGCCTGGGAACTTCCCTGGAGGTTGTACTGAGCAGGATTCTCATGTCATGGTCTTCCTCAGTGAGGAACATGCCACACCTAGCATAGGCACAGAGAGGGAGAGCAATGGCACACCTACAGCAGGTGTTGGTCAAGCCTGGTCTACTGGGACAGAAAATACAGAGGTGCATTATTTCAGTGTAACAGAGGATGCGGTAATGGAGACTTTTCTCTCCAGTCCACGGGATGGTGTAGGATCTTTCCATAATAGTAATTATTATGCTGACATTTGGGGGCACTTATTATGTGCCAGGATCTGCACGTATTTTGTACTGTTATAATGGTTTTATACGGGTTAATACACATGTCACGTGTATTAATCTATTCTCACAACACCCTACAAAATAGGCACTGTTACTATCCCCATTCTGCAGATAGGGGAAATGAGCCACAAAGAGGTTAAGGAATGTACCCATGTTCTCAAAACTAAGGACTTCAAATCCAGGCAGTCTGGCCCCAGAGGCAGGACCATGAACAACATTACCCTGTCTTTGGGGCTAACTTAAGAACTAGTCACGTTGGCCTCCCGCTGTTCTAGGAATGAGTCACATTTAAAATTTTCTGTCATTCTTAACTTGTGCTCATTGTTTTATAATAATGTATATTATCTCCAGCTGAGCCCTCAGCTCCCAGGTGCTCCCAACTGTTGACCAAATGAACTTCCCTAGTATCTTTCCGAGTTTCAATTCTACATCCTAAAACCTTCAGCTCCAAAGTTTGGAAAATACTTGCAACCTCCCTTTGTACTAAAAGTCAGAACAGTGAAATGTTCACCTCGCCTCTCTGTGTTTTACCAAGGGAAAATGTGGGAAGTGTTTCCAGCGGCCAACCTGCCCATTTGGAACTAAACAACTAGTAAGTATTTTTTCTGCTTTAATAAAATAGTTTCCAGATCCCAGGAGATCCAAATTAGAAAATGAACCTCAAAAAAAGAAAGAAAGAAAGAAAGAAAGAAAGAAAGAAAGAAAGAAAGAAAGAAAGAAAGAAAGAAAAAGAAAGAAAATGAACTTCAAGTGTACTTCATTTTCACTGCCCTCAATTTCTGTACTTGGTTTTAATTTAATTTTACCTTCATATATGCATCTTTCTAAAGTTTTGAATCCATTTGTTTGGACCAAAGCAAAATTTAATTAATATGTAAATAGAAGCTGGGGTTCACATCAGCCGATACACAATACAGGAAGAGATTTTCGCTTTCTACATCTTTCTGTCCTGGAAACCTGTTGAGGACAAGAGCAAGAAATCTTATCAGATAAGGGCAGACTCTGTACTCAAAACCACATCTATCTGGATGAGATTCATGTGCCTGATTTGGTTTTATAGTTGAAGCTACAACTTTCTCTAAGAAACAGGTGGTAAACTTGGGAGAAGTAAACATGTCTTTGAATTAATTACCAAGGTCTCTTGTTGCTATTTATTGGAAAAGCTACTTCTGATAATATTCCAGTCATCACAAAAAATCTATGCTTATGCACCTTTCACAGCATGAGAGTAAGAATTCTGATGATACCAATGCTGATTCTCTCACTAGAGTTTAATCTTGTTATTATAGGATAATTTTATCTAATGCGCTCCGCATTTCTCCCAAACTTGAATTCATTCTCTAGACAAAAGTTCTTTTTACAGAGTACTACCTTAAGGTATAATAATTTGGGTTTCACCACCTGTTCAGTTCTGGAAGCCAACATTGTGTTTTTGTGCCTTCTTCCTTACAAAGCAGCTCCAAGAGGCCAACCCCCTCCCTTTCCAGAACATTTCAGTGGGAGAAACAGCAATACATCACCCACCTACTTGCTCTTAGAGACTGGAACTTCTCCTTCACCCAAAAGCTGATATAATCATTTCCATTTCATAGGGGGAAGAGATAAGGAAATGCCTCTATACCATTTATTTCATGGGCAAGCGATCCCTGTTCATTGGGTGCCAGGCAAAATGTGTGAAAACCGTCATTGTGAGTAGAACGATTGAATCGCCCTTCTAGTGCCTACAGCAGAATGGGGAGTTTTGTCCGTATGTTGCACTTTTCACATGCCTTCCCATCTATTCCTTCTGCCACTCCTCTTCCTCCTTATCATCCTCATTGTCATCGTCATGCAAAGTAGCACAGGTAGCAGGAAAACTCCAGACAACTGTGTAAGTCAGGAAACCCAGAAAAGCTGCAATATTCAATTGCATGGTGAGGAAATTGAAGGACTGAGAGCCTAGGAGGACCTCCTCATTGTCACAGTAGGGACAGAGGAGACAGAGCTGGCTTCCTAAGGAAAGAGAAGGTGCACCTGCTTGTTTAGGAAATAGGACCCCAGAGCTAAGCATGTCTGCACTGCTGCTTTGGAATCTGCTGGAAAATTCTTTATGATTTCCTATCCTGCCTCTTCCCCTAGAAGACTAGCCATAGCTTCTGCCTGTCCTACAGAAGCAAGATGGTTTGGACTTTAACCTACAGAGTTTGGAGCTGCAAAAGATTCTGTGGGGCTTTGGGGGTCTTGTTTTCCAGTATCCAGAAATGTTTTATTGGAACACAGCCATGCTCATCCTTTTATTTTTTACTGAAGTATAATTAACATGCAATGGTATATTCATTTCACATGTACAACACAGTGATTCAATAATTCTGTATGTGGAACTTAAAAACAAAGGAACAAAGAAACCTCCTCCCCACCAAAAAAAAACACCAGACTCTTAAACACAGAACAAACTGGTCATAGCCGGGGGCGAGGGGTGGGAGATGAGTGAAATCAGTGGAAGGGATTATGGGGTACAAACTTCCAGTTATAAAATAAGGCAAATGAAAAGTGCAGCATAGGAAATATAGTCAGTAATCATGAGGTAATGTTGTGGGGTGACAGATTGTGTCGGCACTTACTGTGCCGAGCCCTGAGTAATGCAGACATGTGTTAGTGCCCTCAAGAAGTAAGGCATCTGAGCACCTGGGTGGTTCTGTGAGTTCAGCTTTTGCCTTCAGCTCAGGCCATGATTGGGATCGAGCCCTGTGTTGGGCTCCCTGCCCCTCAGGGAGCCTGCTTCTCTCTCTCCCTCTGCCGTCCCTCTGCTTATGCACTCCCTCAAACAAATAAAATGTCTTTTTTTTTTAAGACATCAGTGATGGGGATTAAGGAATACCCTTATCATGATGAGCACTGAGTAATATATAGAATTGCTGATCACTATATGGTATACTTGCACCTAATGTAACATTGTATGTGAACTCTACTGGAATTAAAATTAGAAATGTAATTTAAAAATTTAACAAAAAAAACCCAAGAGATTCACTTCTAAAAATGTCTAAGGCTTCCCCTGCAAAGGCCTCTCCAGCTCAACAGTAAGGGGATGAGAAAGACACCAGGAAGGGGCCCGGGGCTGGATGGTCACTGCTGCTCACCCTCCCACCCCGCCAGTTTCAACTGTGTTGTTCTTTACTCTGTTCCTGCTGCCTCCTTTGCCACTGGTCTTCATCCTCCTCTCTCACTTGCCTTTTTCCTTTCCCTCTTTCTTGCCTCCCCGCTGCATCCTGCCCCTGGCCCCCCCAGGCGCTGTCGAAGCTCGGGGCACATGTCCTGCCCCACCAGCAGGGTTCCAAACCTGACCAGGACAGAACCCTCTGAGACGGAGGTGGGTCCTTGTCTGAGCCCGGCCTTGTCCCTTGGTTTCAGACGAGAGAATGCTGTGCGGGCTTCTTTGGTCCCCAGTGCCAGCCCTGCCCAGGGAAAGCCAAGAACGTCTGCTTTGGAAACGGGATCTGCTTGGACGGAGTGAACGGCACGGGTGTGTGCCAGTGTGGAGAGGGCTTCGCAGGCACAGCCTGTGAGACCTGCGTCGAGGGCAAGTACGGCGCCCAGTGCAACCAAGGTGCGCACTCTCTTCCCTCCCCCGCAGCCAGACCTCCCTGCTCACTGTGTGAAAGCAGCAGGATCGGCAGAGGAGCGGGCCCTCTGTGCCCTAGCTCACCCACCAGGCTGCAATCCCATCTCTATTATCGTGTGAACTGTAAGAATGTGTGTGTTGTGTGATTTGCATAGAAGGGTGTTTTCCAGACATTTTCAGTCACTAACTAGACTTACCAACCCACCCCAATCTGTTCCTTGACCTTCCCCCAAGCAGCCGCATGTTTCTGTTTTTGCCTGTGCACACTGATCCTCATGGTTTGGACATTGCTTAAGAGTCTGAAATGCCCTTTTGTGCCCAGTATCTGGCTTAATCCACACAGGAATCTTATGTACCCATATTACAGACGAGTGCATGGAGGCAGAGTGGAACGACTTCCCTTGCGGTCACACCTGGTGGGAGGCAGAACTGAGACGATTACGTATCTTGCTTGGTCACAAAGACTTGCTCTTGAATCATGCAAGTCCTTTACCTGAAAATTACTCTATTAATTCACCTTCAACAAGCCACAGGCTTTAACCTGTTTTCACAAAAATCATCCTCTGCCTTCTCTGACCTTTTGCCCAAGGACACACACACGTGGGAGGCCTTGCCTAATCCATGAAGAGAAAACAAGGCATTTTTTTTTTCTACCCTGCACGAAAAACCATATATTGGACCTGGCTGTCATTACTTGGTCATCAGCGATCCAAGCCAACAAAAACCGGTATATAATTGAATCATTATTCTTGGAGCATATCATATCTAGTTGCAACCAGAGTGCTGACTCTGTCATTTGGAAGCGTCTTCTGCTTTCACTTGTGCAGGACTTCCTACCAGTGATCCATAGATGACCTTCCTGGGGTCCAGCAAAGTCCCAGATCTGCATGCTTTTCTCGGGGGAAGGCATCCAGAGCTTTCCACCAGTTTTCAGAGGCTCATGGCACTGCTGCGTAACAAAGGAATCGGCGTTTCTATGTTTTTAAAGAAGGCAGTGCCACCCCAGGTTTATATAAGCCTAGTAGGCAGATCTTAGGGAACAAACATGGTTTCATCCCAGGGCGTCACACATGACTCGGAGTCCTCTGCTAAGTTGATCTGCGCACAACACTCACCCTGCTTGGGTCACCAATCCACGGTACTACACGGTCCCACAGCCACGGTCTCTATCAAATCATGACCTGATTTGACTCTGTCTCCTGTGTCCCTGCCCTTCCTGTGAATCCAGCCGTCTGTTAAAGACACTGGTTCTCTGGAATCAGGTGGGAGCATGAAGTACCCTTCATGTGAAGTGTGTCTTCACAGTAAATGATAATGAGATCCGAAACACGGATCAGAGGGCTAACAATTTGTGGGCACTTTTCCACTTAGTGTGTTCTTGTGTCCATGGGAGATGCAAGCAAGGACCTTCGGGCGACGGTTCCTGTGACTGTGACATTGGCTGGCGAGGAGTGAGTTGCGACACTGGTAAGGGTCAGTCTTGCAGTCCTTTGATGTGTTCTTAGGCTCACTTCCAAGCAGCTACATTTCTGTCTTCCTAAAATAGAAATGACTCCTTAGGGGGCACCTGGGTGGCTCAGTCCATTAAGCGTCTGCCTTCCACTCAGGTCATGATCTCGGGGTTCTGAGATGGAGCCCCATGGCAGGCTCCCTGCTCAGTAGGGAGTCTTTCTCTCCCTCTCCCTCTCCCTTGTCCCTCACTCCCCACTGCTTGTCTCCCTCTCTCTCATCGTTCTCTCTCTCATCTCTCTTTCAAATAAGTAAATCTTAAAAAAAAAGAAAAGAATAAATGATACCTTTATTATTTCCTTTGACAACCAATGTAGCTCCTACTTGCCACAAAAAGTTTGTAAAATAAAGAAAAGCAGGGGTGCCCGGGTGGCTGAGTCAGTTGAGTGTCCAACTCTTGATTTCAGCTCAGGTCATGATCTTGGGGTCATGAGATAGAGGCCCATATCAGGCTCCAGGCTCAGCGGGGAGTCTGTTGAGATTCTCTTCCTCTTCCTCTCTCTGCCCCTCCCCCTGCTCAATCTCGCACTCTCTTTTTCTAACAAATCTTTTAAAAAAGTAAAACAAAAAAAAAAAAGCAGAAAGACGAAAATAAGAAATATATTCCCACAGCAGGAAAAACTCTCATTAATATTTTACATTAGCCTTCCAACCCTTTCCTAGGTGTATAAACATATATGGATGAGACCGTGTTCTGCATAGCGTTACAGCCTACCTTTTCATTTCACAATATGTCATGGATATCTCTCCATGTGAATAAATATCAATATCATTTTTAATTTTTATATAATATTCCATTATATGACTATACCATGCTCTCTAAAACCAGTTTTCCATTGTCATCATAATGCTGCAATGAATGTCTCATATATACATCTTTGGCATCTAACTATTTCATTCACTGATATTTCTAGAGATGGGATTTCTGAGTCCAAAGTTAGCACTTTGGAGGAAGAATTTGCTTCTTATTGTCAAGTTGTCCTTCAGAGAGTATATCCATTTAAGTTCCCACTAACTGGATCTGAATAGGTCCATTTACCCCAATCCCATCACACTGCATTGATGTTTCTTTTTTTTCTTTTTTTTTTAAGATTCATTTATTTATTTGAGCAAGCGAGTGAGCATATGGCGGGGGAAGGGGCAGAAGGAGAGAGAGAGAGAAACGTAAGCAGACTCCCTGCTGAGCCCAGAGCCCAACACTGGTCTTGCCCCCATGGCCCTGAAATCATGACCTGAGCTGAAAGCAAGAGTCAGACACTTAACTGACTGCACCACCCAGGAGCCCCTACACTGGTGTTTTTCAGTGTGCTCCAAGGACAGACCTCCAGGCTCACCCTTCCTGCTTTCCTTATTGGGAAGAAAGACCCAGCCTAACCCCACATGCTCACCTAATCTAGAAACTGCCCACCTGGCCTTCACACCTTCCACTTCCACTCCCTCACTCCCTCACTAGCATGTCTATGTTATTCTCACCTCCACAACCCCCCTGCTGCTCAGCTCCCAGCAGGAGACTTGTGATCTGTCCCTCTGCCCCCTGTCCAATCTTCCTCAATTGCATCCTCCACAAGGCTGCTAGAGAGAACTTCCCAAAACACAGATGTCTTAGTTTGGGTGCTAGAACAAATATATGGATGGGATGGCTTATAAGCAACCAAAATTTCTCTCTCATAATTTGGATGCTGGGAATCTGAGATCAAGTGCCAGCACCATGAGGTTCTGGTGAGAATCCTCTCTGGGCTGCGTGTCCTCACAGAGCAGAAGAGGCCAGGGTTCTCTCCAAGGTCTCTTATAAAGGCACCAGTCTCGTTCATGAGCACCCCAACTTCATGACCTGACCATCTCCGAAGGCCCAACTCGCAATACCATCCCACTGGAGATTAGGTTTCAAGATATGGATTGGCGGGGGAAGGGGACGCAAATATTCAGCTTATAGCCATAGGTAAGATTCTATTTCCCACCGCTTCCCCAGGACTTGACAACCTTCTATGGTTCTTCACTGCCTCTGGGAGCAAGTTCTCTGCCTGTAAGAGAAACCACTTAGCAGGGTGGAGTACCAGGTTCACCAGTTGGCCCTCACCCAGTTTTCCAGGCTGGTCTCCATGCACACCCTGCACAAAGAGCTTCCAGCCTAGAAATGGAGATAAATGTTCAGTAGTGTTCAAAAGCTAGTGGTATGAGAGCACAGAGGAAAGAGCCTCCAGACTAGAACGAGGAAGAGAACTCCTTTGGGTGCAAATGCCCCACACCCAAGCTCATGGAAGACATCACTGAGGCCACACAGGGGCACCATATCCTGCTCCAAAGGACACAGCATGTCGCCACTGCCTACTCACTGAAGTTCTCAAAGGTTTAGAGCACACTTCAGAGAGGAGGACCTAAAAGATGACTGGAAGTCCAATCAGTAGAGAATGGCGAGGTAAGGGATTTCCAGGCTCAAGGAATGGCATACATAAAGTTGCACTGGATCCATTTCAGCCCACTGGAGCCTCTCACTGTTTCCTCTGACACAAAACAGACCACTTTGACGGTCAACTCTCTCTTTCCAGACCTCCTCGGCCAGCTTTAATGAGATTCTATCCCAAAGGCTCTTAACGCAAGCATCTTCCCTGAGGGGTACTCTTTTTTCATCTCTAATGATTTTTTTCTGGATCCTCCCCTCTACAAGCTGGGCATCCAAGGGCCAGACCCTATGCTATTCCAGGAAACTTAGGAATGAATTGAGCTAATGGATAATATGCACCTGCTGTGTGCCTGCCCGGCCCTGCGTTATTTCTGCATATGCAAAAGAAAAAAATAAACTTTTAATATTCATTACAATTAGGTTTTGCTTGCTTACATCACCCCATAATAAAATGATGAAAAACTAGAAAGAATAAGGAACATAGAAAATATAAATGAAAGTAAAAAATCAGGCCCCAGGGAGGAACGTTCGTCAACATCCAAACCCTGAGGAAAGATACGGTGTTTTACTCCCTTTGCAGCCTCGCTGTGTGGCACATTGCCTGGCACACAGTAGACAACTCCATCAGTATATTTGACCTTCTGATTTGGCTCTGACCTTCCTGGCAGCCCATGCAAAAAAGGATTTACAAGGTCACAGAATTTTACATGATTCACATGATGCATATCATTACTCCTGCAGAATTAAATCTTTTCTTAGCACCAAGTACTCAAAGAAAGTTCTTGAGGTGGGTTTAATACGAAAGGACTGACCCAACAACTGGTTCTTTTTTTCAGAAATCACAAAAGATGACTGCAATGGGATATGCCACACCAGTGCTAAGTACGTACCTTGGAACTTTCTTTGAGGGTGATGCAAAGGGGATCCTTCCTAGAAGCCTCCACCTCAGGGTAATCGTTTTCTGAGACCTTTTCTGAAGAGTTAGGATAAAATTAAGTATGAAACAAAAATTTCCTCTTAAAAGGCCACCATCACTTGCCAGATGCAGTCTTTTAAACAAGCTTCCCCCTGAGTTATCTGGCCTATTGTCAAGAATGCCAGCTGTTACCCCCAGTTCAAGCCACAGGGACTCTTTCATAGAAGCCAAGGACAGGCCAGTGCACCTGACCTTCGACCAGCCTTGCTTCTGCTTCACTGCCAAGCCTTACTTGTTCAGACTTTGGCCTCCTACTCCTAAATCCCAGAGGGGCTTCGTGGTTCATTACTTAGCCCAGTAACTGGACTTCTACCTGAATTCACATCAGCCTCTGTCTTTTTCATTGTCAGCATGACCTTGAGTCAATTACTTTATGCCTCTAAGCCTCAGTTTCTCCATCTATAAAATGGGACTAATAATATCTGATTGTTAAAGGTATTGGATACTGGGTATGATCTACAGAGTAATGTGCAAAGCATAGCTCCCAGGACATAAATGGCTCTCTAAAGATGGGTAGCTATCCTCTCTATCCCTAGGCCGATGCCTCCATGTGCATGCCATGCAGTTTTAGCTGCCAGTAGTGAGGGCCTTGCTAGGAATGGCCTCTCATTCTAAGGCTTAGGCAAGACCTTGCAGTGCTGCGTGGGAGCAGGAGCTGGGATGCAGCGGATGAAGGGGACAGTGTTATGTTTTTTGTTTGCTTGTTTGTTTGTTTTCCACAAACAGCCCTTGCCCTTTCTCATTGCAGCTGCCTTCTCAATCCGGATGGCACAGCCATTTGCAAATGCGCAGCAGGATTCCAAGGGAATGGAACCGTCTGCACAGGCAAGCAAGGAAGGGGTCTGCTGTGGGTGGGGATGGGGGGACACAAGGCTAGCACAAGTTGTTGAGAGGTCTGTGTTCCTGCAGACTGAATGGGCAGCCCCTACCAGCCACCGACGGTGAAGTGGGTGTAACAGGGCCACTTATTGGGCCCCGTGGCAAGAAAACTACTGTTTACGGACAGGGCATGTGTTAGCTTAGAAATGGATGAGTCAATTGCACCTGTTTCTTTCTCCAAACAGAAGTTCACGGCCTTGACTTCAGTTGAAATCACCTGGAGAACTTTAAAAACACTGGTTTGATTGACCCAGGGTGTGACCCAACTGAGGGGACTCTGGAGTAGGACAAGGACTTGAATCCCGGTTCTTCCTCCTACTATCCACCTGGCTTTGGGTGGGTCTCTTACCTGCTCTGAGCCCCCTTAGTGCACTTATAAAAACTGTCTCTTCTGCTGGGTGGTTTGGGGATGACCTCTCTGTACAATGGCAGAATGAGAGAGCAGCTTAAAGTAGTCCTAACATCAGACTCTCCTGGGTTTGAATCTAAGTTCTTATCATATGTGCTATCTTGGGAAAGTTGCTTGACTGATCTTTGCATCATTTTTTTTTATCCATAAGCTTGTGGATAATAAGAGAGTCTCCCTTACTGAACTGTTGGGCGAAAACCTGGATTAATTCCTGTGAGGCACTTAGAACAGTCCTGGCACAGAGCATACTCAATAAATACTAGCTAATATCCTTACAGGACCCACCACATTTTTGGTACTAGAAAAATGGAATCACTTACCATCATCTTTCTCTTATGCACCTTGCCCAGGCAGGCTTCAGTGGAGCTGGAGAATGAATCTACCAGCCTACTTTCTAGACCATCTTACCCTGGGGATTGTGGCAGCATGCAGGCTCCCTGACCCAGGGCCCAGATGTTTCCTGCAGTAGGATGTGCTCAGTATGCCAGAGATAACACCTGGAAAGGGGCAATAACTGGAACATTTCTCTTGCCCTCTGTTTTTAGGAAAAACAACAAAAGCAGAAGACAAAAGTTAATAGGAAAACAGTCAACATTTCTATAACATTTTCATATACATGATCAGATGGGAGTCTCTAAACCTATTAACTGACCTCAATAGGTGGGCCCCAAGGTTCATGTTAACTAAGCGGCTTGTCCAAGGTCACAGTGTGGAACTCCAAGTGAATCTGGTCTTTGATCTACTTTGAATTAATTTGAGTACCTGTTGTGAGGCCAAGGTCCAAGTTCATTCTTTTGTATGGGAAGATCCAATTGTCTCAGTATCATTTGTTGAAAAGATTATTCTTTCCCCTATTGATATGTTTTGGCATCTTTGTGGAAAATCAATTGACCTTGGACATATGGGTTTATTTCTGGACTCTCAACACTCTTCCATATATAGATGTCCTTTGTCAGGTTAAGGGGAAGTTTCCTTTTATTCTTTGCCTGTTGAGCTTTTATTATTAAAGCATGAAATTTTATCAAATGTTTTTGTTCCTTCTATTGAGATGATCATGTGGATTTGTCTTTAATTCTATTGATACACTGTAGTACATTAATTGACTTTTAAACATTGAACAACCTTGCATTCCTGCAAAATTCCCACTTGGCAATGGTGTTTGATTACTTTTTGTATATTGCCAAATTTGATTTACGAGTATTTTCTTGAGGATCTTTGTGTTTATATTCACAAGGGATATTGGTCTATAATTTTTTGGTGCTGGCTGTCAGGCTTTGGTCCCGGGGTGATACCGACCTCATAAAATGAATTGAGAAGTTTTAGTTTTTGGAAGAGCTTGTGAAAAATGGCTCTTTATCCTTCTTTAAATGTTTGGTAGAATTCCCGAGGGAAGACATCTGGTGCTTTATGTTCTTTTGAACTCTTCATATTTAATCCAGTGCCTGACATTCTGAGATATCTTGCCTTTCTCACTCAAGTAAAAGGTATCACTGTTCTCTCCCTGCCCCTGCCCCCGCCGCTCGCTCGGCATCCTCTCTCTCTCCAACAGCCATCAATGCCTGTGAGACCAGCAACGGAGGTTGCTCTATGAAGGCTGACTGCAGGAGAACCACCCCCGGAAGGCGGCAATGTGTGTGCCATGCAGGCTACACGGGCGATGGCATCGTGTGTCTCGGTAGGTACCATCCTTAACTGTCTGGTGGCCGCGGGTCAAGAATCAGAGCCCTGGGGGTGCCTGGGTGGCTCAGTTGGTTAAGCGACTGCTTTCGGCTCAGGTCATGATCCCGGAGACCCAGGATCGAGTCCCACATCGGGCTTCCTGCTCCGCCGGAAGCCTGCTTCTCCCTCTCTCACTCTCCCTGCTTGTGTTCCCTCTCTGGCTGTGTTTCTCTCTGTCAAATAAATAAAATCTTAAAAAAAAAAAAAAAAAAGAATCAGAGCCCTGGTCAGTGGTCCTGTTATTAGGACCTGCCGCTGCTGGAATCACCGTTAAGAGTATCTGGGCAGGAAGGCATGAGGGTGGCTGCAGCGGATGAAGCTGGTGACAGCCAAAAATCACCTGGGAAGGAAAAAAGGGAGAGACTTGTTCCAATTAGACATTATGGTGGTGACTGAATTTTTTAACATTTATTAGTTCTTTTTTTTTTTACACAATTGCACATTCTCACAGTAGAAAAATTAGAGAATACGTATGTGCTGAGGGAGAATATTCTGGAAATAACCACCCTTCCTATTGTCAGATCACTCCAGTTTGCTGTGTAGACACAGACTTCTTTGAATGAAAATTCTGTTATGATACATAATATTTATTATGCTTAGCAATATGAAAGAACAGCTCTCCCTGAAAATAAGTGTACCCTCAATCATTATCTTCATGCCTACATACTGCGCTACTCTACAGGTATGCCATAGTAAGTTGTCTGATTTTTGATGTCTTAGTTTAAAAAAAAAAAAACACTGGCAGAGAAGCATTATGAGAATTGTACAAAAGCAGTCCCACTTGCTTTTTACTTGGATTCACAATTGTTAATGTATTACTTGATTTGCTTTATCATTAGCTCCCTCTCTGCCTGTACATATTTTTCCTAAACCACTTGAGAGTAAGCTATATATATCATATTCCCTTTACCCTTAAGTACTTGAGCATATTTGAGAATTCAATTCTTATATACCCACAGCATTTACCAACTTCAGTCAATTTACTACTGATTTTTGTTTGTCTAATTACCATTTGTATTCTAACTTTGCCCTCTGACCCCATAACACAATGTCCTATTTGGGCAATTTTTCCTCTAGTGCAGGATCTGGGTTAGGAATGGGCATCGTATCCACTTGAATCGGGGATGGCTCTCCAGCCTTGCTTTGTCTTTTATGACATTGACATTTTGGAAGAAGATGGTCCACCACCCCAACTTTCTTTGTCATAGCATGTCCTTCATTTGGGTTTGGTCTGGTATTTGTTATGATTATATTGAGATGATGCATTCCAGACCCCATATCACAGGAGTGATAATGCGTCCTGCTCCGGATATCACACCAGAGGTTCATATTTCCAACTGCCTCTCATCTGTGATGTTAATTACCATTTGGTCAAGGTGCTATCTGATTTCTCCACAGTACAGTTGCTTTTCCCCATTGTTACTGAGAAGCAATCAACAGGGAGATACTCGAACTCCAAGCAAATATCCTGCTCCTCACCAAAGTGTCCTCCTAAATGGAGAATCTAGTGATGATTCTTCCCTGAAGCAATTGTATTGTGATAGTTGCAAGTGACTTTCTTAATTCCTAAATTTCTTCCTTCATAGCATGTTGGATTAGACTCTGAGATTCTTTTATTTCAAGTCCTTGGCTCCAAATGCTCATATTCATTCAGGAGAGGGACAGATGCAAGATCACAGACTATGCCTGGCTGGTCCCGGTGAGGAGTTGGGTCCCAGTCCCAGCCCAGAGGAGTTGACTTTGAGAAATGGTATCTGGGACCTTCCCTGTTGGGTTACTTCTGCCACAGAGTTGTTTGAAAACCGAATCACACTTGGACATCTGCTCACTTGTTCAGTTAACCATCCTACCTGGTTCCTCAAGATATTTTTACTGGAAAATGAGGCTTGATTTTCATGCCAGGTATTGGCTTTTTGTTTTAAAGAGATCAACCCATGTTTGGAGAACAATGGTGGCTGTCACAAGAACGCAGAGTGCACACAGACAGGACCCAACCAGGTGAGCTCTGCTCCCGAGGATCCCCAGTTTTCCTAGGGGGAAATCCCGGGGTCTTCAGACCCAGCCTGAGGGACAGGGGCCCCGAACAGACCTGTGCATGGAAGCAGCATAAAGCAGACAGTGTACGGAGATATTCTGAACGAATTCCCAAAGAGGCCATTCTGGGGGAGTGAGAAACGGCGGAAGAGAGAGGACAAAGGGTTCTTAGGAGAAGGGGCTTCCTGAGTGGGGAGACATAGACAGCTACATACAACATGATTTCAGAAGCACCTAGAAAGTTTCCAGCAATGCTCTCCTTTCTTTCGGCTTTCTGATGTCCACAGTCTCACACTTTATCTTTGGCTTAAGGCTCTGAAATGCATGTGCCACAGCAGAAGACAGTGTTCTTAGGCCCTCTGTCAGTCATTTATTCCTGAACACAGTGAACCTTGCAGCCGGGACTAGCACAACAAGGAATCACCTACATCAGAAACTAGAGGATGAAGTGAAGTCCCCAGTGAATGTTCTATGGACCTTGTTGAGTCCCAGACCTCAATGCCAGGTCTCCCAATAGGCAGAACAAGCAGATGCCTCAAGTGCCTAAAAATAAGAAAGATAAAAAAGCACTTATTTTAAAGAATTGTGTGTATTTGTGTGTGCACATACTGCCTTGAAAAAACCTAGCACAATTAGATGTAGTTGGGTGTTCAGCTCTTGCCACTGAGCTCATATTTCAAACCACAGTAGGAGTAAGGAAAACCAAGAAGTCTTGTGCTGCTCAAGGCCTCTACAAATCCTCCTCCAGCAGGATGCAGGATTGAACCCTGAGACAGGACCTTAGCCCAGGAGGGGCAGCTGAGGGTGTCTTGATAAAGGTTTGGGGTCGCGGTCCTGGCCCATAATGAAGGAAAAGGCAGAGGAGGGAACCCTGCCCTTTGACCCTTGCTAATCCTGCCAATGAGTTCCAGTTCCAAGAAGTAGACATCAGACCAGAAGAACTGCCGATCTGGACACATGAGGTGCGTGGCGTGGTGACTAGAGTATAAGTGGGTTCAGCCCCACTTTCTCCTGAGCAGAGCACCAGGGAGATGAGAGTGAAGTAGACAGTCCCCATCTTCATACAGATGGTGTCCCCTCCCTCAATTTCAAGCCCCCACCAGATTCCTTGGCCAAATAGTGGGTCTGACAGATTGTTTTCAAGTGTGTCCCCCATGTGACTCCAAAGCTCTCCTCTAGCAGCTCCCAGGGCTGGTGCCTCCGGGCAGAGCCTGGGTGGAGATGCATGAGAATGTGGTCGGAGTGGGAGTGGGCCATCCTTTAGCTTTCTTGCCCCTGAGCCTTTACCAGCCAAGGTGACCAAAGAGGTGAGTGGCAGGGAGGCAAGGGACAAAATAAGGTACAGTGTTCTAAAAAATTAAAGTCTCTTGGCAGAAATGTTAGGCAAGGAGGAGATCCCAGTGCTAATGTGAAATGTGCCAAATGTGCTAAAATGTCACGTAACAATTACCATTATAGGAAAGATCTTACCAATATCAAATACAGACTCTTGTGGCATTGCCGTTACTACTATAGAATTGGAACATGAGAGCCAGCAGAATCTCTCTGTGAAATCAACCATTCCCCTTCTCTCCCGGACAGGCGGTCTGTAACTGTTTGCCCAAATACACTGGAGACGGGAAGGTCTGCACGCTCATCAACACCTGCTTAACCGTGAGTACGGCTCTGGGGCAAGGCCCTCGGTGGCCAGGCCTGGGGTGCCTCCTACTCCCCTTCCGGGGGGGTGGCATATGAAGGAAGCCTCCTCCAGAGCTGCTTTTGGGCTGTGAGGCTCATTTCTCCATCATGTTCCAGCTGAAGTTGGAGAAACTCCATTTTCTGCTTCTTCTTCACATGGCCTTCACCTTTGTGTGGGTGTCTTCTCTTCTCGTAAGGACTCCTGTGGACTCTTCCTGCTTCATTTAGGATGCTTTCATCTCTAGATCCTTTTTATTTAAGATTTTATTTATTTATTTGACAGAGAGAAACACAGCCAGAGAGGGAACACAAGCAGCGGGAGTGAGAGAGGGAGAAGGAGGGAACCTGATTCAGGGCTTGATCCCAGAACTCCGGGATCATGACCTGAGCCGAAGGCAGACGCTCAACGACTGAGGCACCCGGGTGCCCCTCTAGATCCTTAATTATATCTGCAAAGACTCTCTAAACAAGGTCACATCACAGACTCCAGGCCTTGGGACACACGCAGACCTTTCGGGTAGAGTGAGCACACAGCACTGTCAGAACTTGAACCCATGTCTGTCTTACTCAGAGGCTGCACCCTGGATCACTTTTTGTGGTGTTTGTTCCTCCCACAAGATGGCAAAGCCCAGAAGAGGACCAGTCTCTGCCCCTTATTTCCCTTGTTCATATCACCAGCCTCTAGCTGTGGGCATGAGAACAGCATGGAGGCCACATAATCAAAGCCCTTCCTCTCCAAGCTCCATCCCGACTGTCACCTTGTGTTAGTCTGGCAGATGCCTCAGGAGATCATGTCCCCACATGAAAAGATTGCAAAAATCAGGGTGCTGGGATGTGGAACTGTTAGGCCCAGACCCATGGCTAGCTTTATTTCCATAGCAGCTCTTCGGGGATCCCTCCCATCGGTCTGTTTTGTGACGGCCACCCTGTCTTGGCAGCTCACGCAGTGAACATACATGCACCTGACATTCAGGTATGAGAGTCATTGACTCATGGCCACTGCACCTGTGACCACCACTGCCCACTGGATTCTTTTCAAGAACAGAAGTTTGTTGTCTTCCAAGTTGAGTAGAATTAAAGCATGTTTTTTGCTGATGTGTATGATCCAATAGAGAGAAGGAAACATAGTCAGGGAGAGCAGGTGGATAGTAAAAGGAGGAAGGTGCCAGAATGGATGAGGAGAAAGGGACCCAGAGCCCACAGCTGAGGCTGGAGGAGGAGCAGGGGCAGTGATAGGTGGGCAGGTAGTTGGCCAGTAGGTAGTTAGTCAATCAGTTTGTTACTTAGTCAATGAGTTATTGAGTCACTCATGGTCCTTACCATGAATTAGCTTGAAACTGTCTGGGTCTGGCCATTCTAAATGAATTGTGAGTCCCGCAAGGACAGAGACCACTCAAATTTCCACACATCTGGCAGGAAGCACACCTATGTGGATGGGCATTCCCTAGATGCCAGGCACCATTTTAGGCACTGGGAGTTCATCAGTGACCAAGTGGCAAAGTCTCTTCCCTTCAAGAGTTTACACTGAGCAGAAGAGACAGACACTTGGAGTATAAGCGATTGGTTAGTCAGTTGTCAGTTTATTTGTTAAATAAGGAAAGTAGCGTTGGTGATCAGGCCCAGGCAGGTGGTAAGCATCAGGGCGGGAGGATGGGTTGGTTCTTGTGTCTATTTTCTCCAGAAGGTATGAGGTGAGCTCATCTGCTGGGAGTGAGGACCAGGGGTTGAGAGTTGCAGAGAGGAGTGAAAGTGTAAAGAGTCTTCTGCAGGGAGAGAAAAGGTAAATGCACTGAAGGAGTACAGCAGTGTCGGTGTTTGTGTGGTAACTTTGTTGGGAGTCCAGACAACAACACCCCACCCGTCCATCAGGCCAGGCCCAGAGGCAGCAGGGTACCGAGCCCTCCTGTGGGCCACTGGGCCAGGACAGAGCGAGGAGCTGGAGCGGCTGGCCCGAGGTGGGAATGTGGGTGAGAAGGAAATTGGCTCAAAGGAAGGGAGGCCCCTGTGGGTCAAAGGCAGCTGGATCTACAGTGTTAGATGAGGTGAGTTGAGATGATAAAAGCTGGTGATCAGAGAGAGCGGGATGTTGAAACAGAGCTCTCAGGAGCAGTCCACTTTAATGTTGGGACAAAGTCAAGGGTGGTCCAGCGGTCGTGGCCGAGGCAGAGGGGCAGGTAGGATGGAGACCATTGACAGGGATGTGGATGCCACCAACAATGATGATGGGTGTGGAGGGAAAGCGGGAGGTCCAGGCACCACTGCTAGAACTGAAGAAGGAGGGGTGATCTTAGACTCCATGTGTCGTCAGAGAGCTGGGGCCTGTGAAGGAGGAAGGAGTAGAAATGCTTTGGCAGTACAGGAAGAAAGATACCCTCTGGCTGCCGGACAGTGGAGTGTGGGGTAAGGGAGAAGAAGAGCTTTGCCTGAGGGCTGCAGGGAAACCTGATTCCCCTTCCATAAGAGACAGAGTTTTCTGGAAACTGTCAGGAGTTTGTTAATGGTGGTGAGTTTCAGAAGGCACTAGGAAGGGTGGAAAGGGGTGGGTGTGTGGCCAGACATGATGGCTAGGGCAGCGTGGAAGGGAGTGTCCGTGTGTCATCCTTGAGCGTCCAGGCCTTGCTGTTGACTGAGATGAACAGCAAAGTTGCAAACAGGGGATCGGTCTTGGTGGTCTTACAGCAGGCTGGGAGTTGGAACAATAAAACCCTGGGTGCCTGGCCAGAAGATCCAGGGCCCCCAGGAGATGGTAATCAGTCTTGCAGAAGGCAGCCTTCTTGGAAAGCTCACTGAGCTGTGTCAGCTTGCGGCAGGAATCTGGGACAGTAAGTCCCTCCCAGACCTGAATACCATGCTCCACAAAGACGTTGGGAACAGCAGTTAGTGGAAAGGAAGATTTTTACAGCCAGCCTTAAAATCTGTTGACCTCCTTCTTTGTCAACCCCATCAGGGTTCTTTCTCCTGAATTCACATTTTTTCCTCACTCAGAAACTTGGCTTACGCTGCAGTCCTTCTCAGTGTTCCCATGGATGTCAGCTTTGAGCTGTACTTTGCTTTGTTTCTATTTTAGGTCTCTGTCCCGTCTTCCACAATTTTTAAGCTCTTTGTGGACAAGGACTGTGTGTTCTGTTTTATACCCACTGCCTTCTAGCTGATGCCTGTTACCTTGGCTCTTATGAGACCAGAATTTAAGCCTAAATCTAGGAATTGTCAGATAAGATTGGTGCCTTTCTGGTCAACCCCCTGGTGCCTTTTCATTTGGCACCTCTGGACTTTCTATATAGGGCTGGAAATTGGTGATACAAGGTTGGGTGAATAAATGGCCCTTACAACTCTAGGGATTTGAAAGATAAGTTCAGGAAAAGGGTAAATCATGCAAACAAGTCAGTTTGAGAGTGAGTAAAAAAATAAATTTCAGTACAGAATTGCTTGGTGAATATTGGCAGAGCTGGCAAACAAAGTGGTCTGACTCCTATCTCACACCCCTTGGAAATTTTATCAGAAAAATGGCGGCTGTAGTGAATTTGCTATCTGCAATCACACTGGGCCAGAAGAAAGGACGTGTACTTGCAAGCCCAACTACATCGGGGATGGCTTTACCTGCCGCGGCAACATCTACCAGGTAAAGAAAGGCATGTTTCCATAAGGTAAACCCTATGTCCCTCACAGATCGATGGTTGTAGAGTCAGAAGCACCTGGGTTTAAATTCAGCTCTGCTGATTAGAAATGTGGCAGTGGGCAATAACATCATCTCTCTATGCGTCAGCTTTCAAATTTATAAAAAAAAAATTCCTAATGGTACCAAGCCCATCGAGTTGTCATCAGAAATAATGTATGTAACAGGCACAGAGCACGCAGTAACTCCAAGGCATTACAATGATGTGGGTTTCTGTTGGAGTCTATGGATGTGTGCATGTGCACGGGCAACTCTCTTGGGCATAGTAGACAAGGCAGCGCAATGCTTGCAGATTTCTACCACTTTATAAAGTGAACATTCTGTTATTTGGTTTAAAGAGGGACTAGAGCATTCTAGCTAATCAAATAGTCTTTTTAGTGGAGAAATGAAATCTGCCATAAACGCATAACTGATTTTTTAAAAAAATATTTGAACTTTTAAAAGTGCTTCTAAAGTTCAGCTGCTTCTGGAAAGAGCTGGGACTTCCTGTGATAAATCAGTGACTCCAGAAAGGTTTCGTAACGCACAGCGTGTCACTGTAGTCGTTCTGAACATCAGTGGAAGGCTGTAGATGGGGGCTGAAAAAGGCCCATCAGGGCAGATTTCCATTTGAAAGTATAGTAGAGACTCTCAACCTTAGAGCAATTGTCCTGTGACAACCCTGGATGGTTCTTACATGTATTCCCAGACATGAAGTGGCCCTGCCCTCTCTCTGTTTTCCAGGAGCTTCCCAGGAACCCAAAAACATCCAAGTACTTCTTCCAGTTGCTGGTAAGAACATGTGTGTCTGTCTCTACCTCTAGCACTTGGGTCTCCACCCAGATATAGGGAAACTGCAGCCTCTGGAGCCAAGTCTGGGGACACGGATTTCTAAGATAGGGTCCTTGTTGGTCATTTGCGGACTTCTCAGGCGTAGGTAGGCAGCCGGAGTAGAACCAACTCACTCTCCGCAGCCCATTCAACACACAAGAACGCAGCATGTGCAAAACTGCCCTTACAGTAGTGGAGGAAGGAAGCATTACTGAGGTAATCAGCAAGCTCTCTGGGTGAAAATATTAAGTTAGATTTCTGTGCACATCGCACATCAGAATAAGTTCCAGGTATATTGAAAAATGAAAGATAAAAATCTAAATGAAGAAAATTATAAAACCCAGAAGGATATATAAGTAATCATAGAATCTCAGCATGGCAAGAAGACAATTAGGACAGACAGCTAAGTCATTCATATTACTTACATTTGTATTATTATGTAATAGCAATAAATTGAACATATTATAAATTATATAATAAATTATATTCATATATTATGTTTATATAAAAATAAAATATGTATATAAGTATATCTTTATTATATATTAATATAGATATATATTTAATTATAATAAATATATATATTTAATTTATTATATGTTAATATATAATATAGTCACATATACTAATATAGTAATAGCATATATTTATGTAGTAAATTATCAAGAAAATATACATAAATTAATAGTATAAAACTAATATAATAAATTAATATAATAAAAATAAATGATGTAAAATATTTGTATTTAGAAAGACACTGGACAAGAATACCTAAAAATAACGGGCAACTTCTAGGCAGTGGGCTCATGAGTGGTTATTCCTTCTTTATGCTATATTTTCAAGTCTTTAATACAAAGCATATCTTATTGTTATAATATAAAAATAAACATGATTTCAGTGACAAAGAACACAAATGAATTTGGGGCGCCAGACTGGCTCTGTCCTTAAATCTCTGACTCTTGATTTCAGCTCAGGTCTCAGGGCTGTGAGATTGAGCCCTGAAACAGTGGCTCTGCCCTCCACGGGGAGTCTGCTTGAGATTCTCTCTCTCGCTTTCATTCTGCCCTTCCCCTCCCCCCTCTCATGTGCTTTCTCTCTAAATAAATAAATAAAGTTTAAAAAAATCAGACTGACTTTGAATCTGAGACCAAATAAAACACAGATTGCCCAATTCGGTTTTCCCTCTACTCTGCCACCATCGACTCTCTCTGCTATTTGTTTGAACTGCCCCACCTGAGTATTTATGTTAAGTAGGTGACATGTGGCCATGCCTTCCTTCCCACAGGAGCATTCTGTGCGAGACCTAAGTGGTCCAGGACCCTTCACCGTCTTTGTACCTTTATCTTCAGCCTTTGATGAAGAACCTCGGGTAAGCATGAAACTCTAGGCAAGCAGAAGAGGAACGCAGTCTCTGGCTGTCAGCCTGGAACCAATGCTGGAGACATTTCTGGGCAGGAGATATAGGATCAACTAGAGCTGATCACCAGTGGAATGGGCTGCCTATTAGCATAGGGACCCCAATAAAGGGAACGAATTTAAGTGGATTTCAGATACAATGACCAGAGGTCCACTAAAAACATTCCTGAATAGGGTAGGAGGTTGGAAAATATCAACAATTCTTAAATGATCCAAACCTTCCATGGACAAAGAAAAAAAAAAAAAGAATGCTGGGTAAAAGGAATTTAAATGTCCTTTTTCTTGCAGACCTTATCAGAGGCTTTACTGTTCTAACATTCACTGAGACTCCTCATGCTGGATTATCCATTAACATAAAAATGTAGCAAACACTTACTGAGTGTGCCAGACACTGTTTCTCATACCCAGCCTAGATTAATTCATTAAGTGTTCACACCAACCCTGTCAGTTGGATGCTATTACCCCATTTTACAGTCCAGGATATTGGCAGAAGCAACTTTCCCAAGACCATGTGACTAGCAAGTAGTGGGGCAGAGATTCAAACATGACTCCAGAGGCTGCGTCCTTCACTATGCACACTGCCTCTCTATGCATATATTTTAGACACTGGTAAAGCAGAGGTACAAAAATAATTTCTGAAAGATGTTGACATTTAATAGTTTTTTTCTAAAAAGCATCAAAAGAGAGATCATGAAACAATGAGAACCTTGTAGGCCTTTTATTACTTTTTATACTTTTTATTAATGGTTACTATTGTTTCTGTTTTGATTTACACATGGAAAAGTATCATGATCTTTTCCACACTAAAGTTTTAAATTTGGCCCACGTACCTCTCCAAGGAAAAGTTTTAAATTTGGCCCATGTACCTCTCCAAGGCGGGGCAAGTGCTATGCAGTGTTTCTCAGCATTTTTCATGAGTCTCTTTTCGAGTAGCATCTCACAGGACTTAGAGTCCCTGCCACATGTGTTGTGAACTGCTGGGCCAGGGGAACTTCCTTCCACACTGAGAATCTATGTTGGAAGCAGGAAAGAAATAAGGGCCACTCTCTCCCTCTTGCCTGAACAGCCTGTTACTCTGTAACCCTGACCACCAGTCAGCCCTGACTGCCTCCTTCCCAGTCTGGGTGGGGAGAGACCCCAGGGAGGGCCCAGAGAAAGGGGAAGCAAAGGCTCCCTGCTCTGGCTGGAACCACCCCATCTTCTATTACAGATTAAAGACTGGGACAGACAGGGTCTCATGCCTCAGATTCTTCGCTATCACATGATTGCCTGCCACCAGCTGCTTCTAGAAAACCTGAAATTGATCCCAAATGCTACTTCTCTCCAGGGAGAGTCCATCGTCATCTCTGTCTCTCAGGTAAGAGAGGCTACCCACCAGGTGGGCATCAAGAGGATGTCCATCTTTCTTAGGCCCTCTCTCTTCTCCTCTTCTTTAGAGTAATACCAGTGGTTACTATTACTAACTAGCAGTTACTAAAACTAACACGTGTTGAGTGATTTCTATATGCCTGGAAGTAATTTAAGTATCGGATGTGTATGGATTTATTTAATCCTCAAAATAATACCATGATGTGGATACTATTCTTTTCCCCAGTTTACAAATTAAGAAACTGAACTCAGAGAAGTTAAGTAACTTGTCCAAGGTCACACAGCAAGTAAATATTCGAGTTGGAACTGAAAACTCAGAGGTTCAAGTGGTCATCAGAACTGCTTTTGGTCAGGAGCCAGAGGGATGAAAACTTTCAACCAAAGCCACGTGGCCATGCTGGTCCCCTCGCTCCCCCAAACAGAAACAAATGGTAACTGTAGAATCCATTGTTGAGAGAAACAATGTGTAGTGGAGCCAGAAGGTGGTATAGAGGACACATGAAAAAGTACCAATCTCAATCTTCTTGTTATTTCATATTTGAGAATCGCAGTGAAATTACCATTGTGGTTGGTTAACTGTTATTAACTTCTGCAGGTAAGAGTACAGGCTTGCCTCCATTTTCTTTTTATACTCATCATGAATAAATGTGCTCAAGGAACATAGGTCCTCAGATTTTGCCCACAGCTCTACTTAAATATTAACTTTCATGATGATTTAGCATGTTAATAAAGCACTTGGAAAGAAGTAATTTTGTGTCAGTTTCTCTTTGTGCCCATTTATTTTTCTTTTTTTGGCTAATTTCAGGACACAATGTATATAAATAATAAGGCTAAAATCATATCCAGTGATATCATCAATACCAATGGGATCATCCACATCATAGACAAATTGCTATCTCCCCAAAACTTGCTTATCACCCCCAAAGATGCCTCTGGAAGGATTCTGGTGAGTGAACTCATTGTCATACTCTCAGCACAGGGTGACTCATAATAATGATAATTTATTATCACAATTCTGATTTTAAGGCATTTCATGAGACATTTTAATTTGCTGTTTCAATCTCAAGCTATTATTAAAAGCCTAGTGAATATTATTCTAATAAGAAGTAAATAGGTAGAAGTATAATTTAAACAGATAAATGGATTTTATAAGTTTTTCTTTAGTTTCCAGAAGAACAGCTGGTCTTGCATAGACTTGGAAGATGGAGAAATTACATAGATGGATGAGATACCTGATAGGTAGAAGGAAAGATAGACATGGGGCGCCTGGGTGGGGCAGTCAGTTGACCGTTGACTCTTGATTTCTGTTCAGGTCGTGATCTCAGGGTCATGGGGTTGAGCCAGGGATTAATCTCTGGCTCTGTGCTCAGTGGGGTCTCTGCTTGAGGATTCTCTCTCTCTCTCTCTCTCTCTCTGCCCCTCCCCCTGCTCACATGCACTCTCTCTAAAATTAATAAATCTTTTTTTTAAAAAAGATAGATGATAGATAGATAGATGATAGATAGATAGATAGATAGATAGATGATAGATAGATAGATAGTAGATAACACTGAAATCAAACCTGAAGTAAAACTCCTTTTCAATTGAAAGAAAAAACAATTTTGAATTTTATTGTTATTTATTAGTATTGGTCAGGATTTTTCATTGCAGACAACATTCTGTTTGGTTGAGCTTTTGTTAAAGTGCTTTGTGAACCGTATGAAGAAAAGTGTCATTCCTATTCTTTATCTTTGCAGCAAAATCTTACGACAGTAGCAACAAACCATGGCTACACCAAATTCAGCAACCTACTACAGGTAAAAACCTAGGGGATACCTGCCTAAGGAGGTTGGTTTTTTGGAGGGGTTTTTTGGTTTTGTTTTGTTTGGGGTTTTTTTGTTGCTGTTGTATTGTTTTGTCACTTGGCATTCTATTGGGGGGCTAGCCAGCTACTGTGGGATCCGTGTCGGGAAGTCCTGATTTTCTACAGAGCAGTCATGCTCTGCCCCTCCATTCCCCACACGGCATAGGGGGTTTTTTGGCTATACACTGTACATTGGCTGAATGAGAAACTGAAGTACTCGAGGCTGGAGTGAGGGAAAGGCATTAGGGTGTGCCAGTCCCTGAACTAGGTGCTTCAGATCTGGAATTATCATTTCATTAAAGGTGACAGGCAGGAAAATCGATGCCTGTGGCATAAGTAGAAATTGCACTTAAAGCTATATCTTTCTGCCTTCAGACAATTTTCCCACAAATTGAGTCAAGAAACATCTTGTTCAGATAAAGATTTCAGAGATTAATCAGGGAGGGACAGGGTCCTCCAAGTTCCCCTCTCCTCCACCTACCCTGAGAAGACCCAGGAGGGCTCTGAGGACCCAGCCCCTCCCTCCACCTTCCCCACCCCTGTGGCACAGTCCACAAACCTCTGCACAGAGCAGCCATTCCCAGAACAGTCTGGGGTTCACTCTCTGGGGAGCTTTTCAGAAATGGAGATTTCAAGGTGCTCAAAATGAGACTCTCCAAGGAGGTTACAGGCAAGTCTCCTTGGTGGCTCAGCCAGCCCCAAACCCTGATAGTCACCCCCACACCTGAGCATCTCCTCTGGTTGAACACAGGCTTTGATAGCAAGTTAGCAAACATCTGTGGGGCTCAGTAGAAGGGAATAATAAAGCCTACTTCATAGGGCTGTTGGAAAAATTATAAGGATTAATGTATATAGAAGGCTCTGAAAATGACTCCTCTCCATTCACTGGGTAATTTCTTTTTTGAGTCCATATGAGCTAGAAATTTTATAAATACATACGAGTATCTCAATATTGCATAAGTTTCACTTTTTTAAGTGAAATATGGGAGAAATGCTAAGGGGGTCTTCCAGAAATTCAAATATTTGGACAATATTAGCAAAAAAAAACACAAAGAAACAAAAACCACACACATTGTTAAAGGTTCTTTTTCTACTCACAGAAGCCCAAAATTACTGTTTTGCAGTCTAAGAAAATAAGAGTCAGAATGGCTGAGGTGTGATGGACCTCTAGTTTCAGCCCCCGGGGCAGGCATGAAGGGGACCCCCTCCCCGCGCTGGCTGGCTTCGGGCCTTAGAAAGACACTATGCCTTGCCCCATGGCTGGGCTTGCTGTGCACACACCCGACTCCCTGTGTTTCAGGATGTGGGCTTGCTGGGGATCATCACCGACCCTATCCACACTCCAGTCACTCTCTTCTGGCCCAGTGACCAGGCCTTGCAAGCCCTCCCCACCGAACAACAGGATTTCCTGTTCAACCAAGACAACAAGGACAAGCTGAGGGAGTATTTGAAGTTCCACGTAATCCGAGATTCTAAGGTATTTCGTTTGCATACAGATGGGGTCCATTCCAGGAACGATCAGTGTGTCTCCACCTCTGGGGTGCAAAAGAGACCTGTGCCGCCCCTTCCTCACTCTGTCCTCCTCTGACTGGTGTGGTTAGTTGACCTCACAGTGTGCGAGACCTGCCCCATTTCCCCGACCTACCAATATTTCTTTTTCTAACATTAACCGGTACCCAGGAGCATCATTCCTCTGCTACACTGCAGATTGGCTTTCCTCTGCCCCAGGTCACATGGTGAAAAGGCCGTTGGCAACAGTTCCGAGAGTGTCCAGCTGGGCTCATTCTTCCCCAGTTCTAACATTTCTAGGCAAAGGGCTGATTCAGCCAGGTACAGTCAGAGGCTCACTCCTGGACCTGCTGTGAGGGAAGCAAGGCTTGCCGGCACATGGCAGCTCTTACTGAAGCCCTGTCACTCTGCACCCTCAACCAGGACCCACGTCTCTCCAGGGAGTGGGTCAGGCTAAGCCCAGAAGGCCAAGGGCCCTCACTTAGGCTAATTCACAGGACATGTGTTAGTGTCTCAGGGCTGCATGATAAATAGCCATACACTGGGTGACTTGAAACAGAAATGTATGCCCTCAGAGGTCTGGTGGCTGGGAAGTCTGCTATCCAGGTGCTGGCAAGGTTCCTACTGGAAGCGCAAACAGAGAACATGTTCCATGTTTCTCTCCTAGCTTCTGGAGCTTGCTGGAAATCCTTGACATTCCTTGGCTTGTCGATGCGTCCCTCCAGTTCCTGCCTCTCTTGTCACATGGCTGTCCTCTCCCTGTGTATTTCTGTCTCTCCACCTGTCATTTTCCTCTTCTCTTTTCTTCTTCTAAGGACGCCAGTCATATTGGACCAGTGTGACCTCCATCTTAACTAATTTTACCTGCAGTGACCTTATTTCCAAGTAAAGTCACATTCAGAGGTAATAGGGGTCAGGACATCAATAAAACTTTCCAGGGGTCACAGTTTAGCCTATAATCACACCCTCTGGCATTTCCCCAACCCCCTGATCCTGCCCATTGGCTTCATACACCAGCATGGCCTCTGCCGCGGACTCCCCAGCGTAGAGAGGGTATGCAGGGGTGCCTGGAACTAGCCCAGCTGGAGGAGACTTTCCCTACAGAGAGAATTCACAGCTCCTCAAGAGCCCATGATGAGTCTTCCTTTCGATCACGTCCGCAGTCATTTTAAGGCCGGAAATGTCTGGATTTGGTCTGTCGTCAAAGCTCCTTCGGGTGCTTCTGTGGCCCAGATCTGGCACATTAATGTGACACCATCGCTCCTACAGATTTTATCTGTGGATCTCCCCAAGACCACTGCCTGGAAGACCCTGCAAGGCTCCGAGCTGGGTGTGACATGTGGAGCTGGCAGCGACATTGTGAGTATTCACAACAGTCCCCAACCACCGCCCCCTCAAGAGAATATTCATTTCTCCCTCAGATGACCACCAGCTCTTTTCTCTGGCCACCTTCAGGGGTACCACGCTGAGAGTAAGAACGTGATAAGTCCTGCCCCAGCCCAAGCCCTGGGAACAGGTGTTAGAGAGCCCCCTGCTCCTTTACACTTGCGGGGAGCAGCTCTGGGTTGATTTTTTTTTTAGAGCATTTATTTTGCAGTGTGAGACGCTCTGCTGCAGCAGGAAAACATACAGTCATTCCCTTGCCTTCCTTCCCAGCCCCACTGCAGCCTCACTTCTAGCCCCTTGTCAGCAGTCAGAGCCAGCTCTGAGCCTTCTCTACGGAGATCCACCAACACAAAGTTCGCAATTTTCAGCTTCCCCAGCTAGATCCCGAACCACATCGCCTCCCTGAAATTCCATACAATGAATGGGTCTGATGGGATTAATAGGAGCCACATCCTGTAACCTGCGTATCATAGACAACCTAAAATGACAGGGCTTAAATATATAAGGGTTTGTGTCTTTTTAAAAGAATTCTGGAGGCAGCCGAGCCAAAACTAGTAGGACAGCTCATTGGGGGAGCACCTTCTGTTTGCTCTGCAGCACATTTCCACATTTCCAGCTTCAGAATCACCTCGAAGTTCAAGACGACTGCTGGAGCATGGAGCTCCAACCACCAGGTCTACTTACCAGTATGAAGGAGGAAGGACAAAAGAGATGCAGCTCCCCTCTGAGTTTTTTCCTTTCAACGAGCCTTCTTAGAAGTGCCACACAACATTCTGTTTATATCTTATGACCAGCCAGAATCCCTTTGGTCTTTGCGGTGGCATTGCCTTGAATTTAGAAACTGAATATGAGAAATGTTAGCCTCTTTACATTCCAATTTCTAGAAAGCTATTCCAATGTAGTTACACTCTTGAGACTGGCTGTGCTATTTCCATACATCAAACTGGACATCTAGCGAAGAGGTATAATAAAAACGTCCCCTGCTCATTTGGGGCGCCAGTATAGCTTTCAGAGCACCTGGCAATGTATGATTTAGTTTGAGCTTTATAACAACCCTCTGCAAGGTAATCGTTAACCCTACTGACCCGGTGCAAACAATTAAGCCTCAGAGAAATTCAGTAACTTGCTCATAGTCACACAGCACATAAGCAAAGGTGGAGGATTTAACCAGTTTTCCGCTGTTCTTGCCACTGAATCACACTGTCCATCCCATCCATAGATGCTGAGATTTACCTCCCCCTCCCACCCTCCAGGACTTTCTAAAAGCATTTTGCTTCCTCCAGGGGCAGGTGGAGATGTAGTCAACAATTTCCTAGCTGGGTGAATCCTAAGGAAGAAAATTCTAGAACTGTTGCAAGCAAAGTGAAATAATGTCTCTAAAGCACAATTTAGACAGTGCCTAGTTCATGGGAAAAGAAGTCCTCCTCATCATTATAGGGTTACACCCCATCACTTGTATATCCTGAAAACAAAGGCCACAGCCAGACTCAGCTAGGAGCTAGCACCAAGTTAAAAAAAAAAAAAATTTGCACTGCTGACACGAAGTTACCATTCCCAAAGTGGATCCTGAGCCACAGCCAGGTCATGCCTGCTCCAGCCTGTCACCCTTGCTGCCCATTTCTGCTTTGGTGGAGGCCGCGTGTCCGAGGGGCCACTGGTGTGGGTTCGGGGTGCTGGTCACCTTATAAAGTCTTAGAAAGAAGAAAAATCTGAGAAAGATTGTCAGCTGTTCTCTCTCTCTCTCTCCCTCCTCTCCCCCCTCACAGGGCGAGCTCTTCCTGAACGACCAAACATGCAGAATTGTGCAGCGAGAACTCTTGTTTGACCTGGGCGTGGCCTACGGCATTGACTGCCTCCTGGTTGATCCCACCCTTGGGGGCCGCTGTGACACTTTTGCCACATACAATTTTTCGGTCAGTCCCCGAAAGAGGACAGTGATAGGAGACCATTGAGGTTCAGCCCTCACGATCTAGCACGATTTCTGTCACAAAACCAGAGGGCTGGTCCTCAGGGAACCTGGGACCCATGAGATCTGAGGGCCAGATAATGGCACTCTTTGGACTCAGAACCTACAAGCATCTACTTGGGCCCTACCCAGGCCTGGTTCATTCCCATTTATCCACCAGGCTACCCGTCCATTCATTCCCTCACCATTAAGGAAAGAGTTGTGGGGAACCAACAACGTGCCCATTATCCTACAACAAGATATGTCTTTTCAAACCCACCTGTCTGTTCCCTCATTCACCCATTCATTCAGCAAAAATTTTTTGCTATTCTGCCAGATGGGACCCTATAAAATTGCCATGTTTGGCAGGGTATGATTACAAAAATGGCAACTTCATAGGGTTTAACCTAGTGTTATATGCCACCCACACCGCCACTGCTTTACTCATTCATTCGTTCATTTGACAACAGTGATTGAATGTCTGCCCCTGGGCCCTACTTGTATGAGGCATTGTCACATTGCACACTCATTCATCCATCCAGTATCACATAGAGAGTACTACCTTGGAGCCAGCCATTTGACTCCATGCTCTCTGATGCAGATTTGGAAACTGAGTCTCAAAGAGGGGAAGTGCTTGCATGGCCACGTCTGTGACTGGTTGGCTTGGATGCCTGGCAACTTGTAGGGATTCAAGAAATATCCCAAGTTCTTGAGATACCAGGAAGCCAGAGTAGGAGATGGAAAACCAGTTGTCTTTTCTGATATAGAGGATGTGGCTTCCAAGTATATGTGCACACATTTTTGCGGTTAATATTCCATTAGCAGTGCCCTAAAGATCAAATAGCAGCAAGAATCATCGTCTCTATTTTGTAGATTTTGTAGATCAGAAAACCGAGGGTCAAGGAGTATGACTGGCTAAAAATATCATAGCTGGTTTATAGTAGAAGGGTCCCTTGTGTGCACATTTCCCCCTGCCACCGGACCAGATGCCTGAAGGACACTGCCCAACCTGGTCTGGCTCTTTATAGCAGGGAACTTTTCACCTCAAACAACAAGAGCCAAGGGGTTGAGGGCCAAGACCTTCAAAATTCTCCATGGCAAAGTCACAGTGCACTTGCTTTTGCATTCTTGATCATAGCCAGAATCTTAATCAAGATTAAGTTCTTTGTCAACTCACCAAGGCATTAACCAAGAGCGTGTCCTTGGTTTGCCCAATATCCTTGATTTTTAAACATTTCTTTTCTTGCCTACTAGGGAGATTGTTGGAGCTGTGCCAATACCCCCAGCTGCCCGAGGTGGAGTAAACCAAAGGTAATTATGAATGCAGTGATAACATTTGGAGAGCAACGTTTGTTCCATTATCAGACCGCAGTGTTCTGGTAGGTGTGAGTGTGTGCATGGGTGTGCACCTGCAGGTCTGCTGGATAACTGCAATGAGCATCATTCTTTTAACAGCCAGGCATCCTTAGCCTTGTTAACCTGTCAACCCAGTACCCACCTTCTAGGAACTGTCTAGAAAAATCATGGGATTGTACACTTAGAAGGGACTTCAAAGATAATGATAATTATGCAAATGATAGCTGCATTTTGTTGGCTGCTATCCCTCTCCCTGACCCTGAGCTGGGCCCTTTATTTATTATACATTACCCATCATTATGACTCTCAGAGGAAGCTATTATTTCCTCCACTTATTAAAAAAAAAAAATGTATCCCTGAGAGGATAAATAGTTAGGTCAAGACCACAAAGCTAGTAAGGAGCAAAGCTAGAACTAGGGCCCAGAAAGCAATGTAAGAGTACTGGTTAAGCCAAGGAAATTCGGAGTCCATGGCTATGGGATCCAATTCCAGTGAGCTAATCTTTAGCAAATTGCATATTCTATATGATTTCCCCCCCCTAAAACGGAACTAATAGCCACTCTGTGTGTAGCTACTGTGTACTACTTAAAAATACATTTTAAAATGTGGGTACAGAGCCTGGCACATAGTAAGCACTCATTAAATACTGCTTTTTTACTTACCACAAAGCCAATTTCCTTCTACTCTACTAGTAAAACCTCTAACAAAAACACCCCCGCCAAACAAAAGGGAACTCACATGTTCCCTACTGATTTGGAGACCTTGACACAGATACCCCACCCCCACAATGGAAAGCTCCCTCTCCCCTCCCACTCCCCTCCCAAGAGATAGCACCCTTTGCAAACAGCTCTAAGAATCAACAAGTCCTTCCTCTTAAGGCTGCGGAGAAATCTTTCTGTGGACCCAAGCTCTGTCCCCTTCCCATCCATCTGCCTACCTACACCCCTAAGAAAAGAATTCCTTTTAAAGGGCTCCAGGGCGCCCCCACCCCCACCCCAGTCCCATTTTCAATTTGGGCAGTACGCAGGATCCTCCACTGGGGGCGGACTAGAGCCAAAGAGCCCAAGTCCGGGCAGTGGAAGGCGGAGGGTTAGTGCGCTTTCTTCCTTTAGGGTGTGAAGCAGAAGTGTCGATACAACATGTCCTTCAAAGGGTACCTGGAAGGCTGCCGGGAGCAGTGTACCATGGTGATACGGCTCCCCAGGTGCTGCAAGGGCTACTTCGGGCGAGACTGTCAGGGTGAGGGCGCCTCTTACCACCTCGCGATTCTGAAAGGATGTGCAGTCACTGTGCAGAATCTGAAAGTACAGACGCTGTGAAGCTGGGGTGGGGGAGGGGGAGTCGGAATGCGTTGCTCCCAGTAACCCCTCCAAGAAAAGATCCGCAAGCAATCATTGGAAGGAGTTGCATAGTTTTCCTTGCACTTCTCCTTGTGTCATATTTTGTTCTTTACAGGGCTGAGATTGTCCTGTCCATTGTCATTGTGTTGTGCTTTTTTGCTCAGCAGGATAGCATCAGACACTTCCCATGATGCTAGAAACCCCGTATTTCATTTCTGATGCTAGTCCAGGATATTGATGAGCACAGGAGTTTAAGTCCATAGAATTCTACCTTGGCAGGGTGCTGTGCTAACATGAAGTGTGGGGGCCATTTTTTCTGGAAACCTCCCCCTCCCCTCGATATGGGATGTATGGTATCACCTCCCTCTCTTACCAGGAAAGGGCTCTTTGCCAAAGGACATGTGGGCCCATCCTGAAATCTTTGTGTACAGATAGATTTTTTGGCCAGTCATAACAAATGCCATGGCACTTACCATTAGCCATACACTGTTTTGATTCAGCACATTTATTGTGTGCTACTTCCCATATATACCAACACATTTAAACCCAGCAACAACCTCTAGAAAGTAGATTCCATTGTTATCCCCATTTTTGGTGGTGAGAAAATTGAGGCAGAGGGAGGATGAGCAGCAAGCCCAAAGTCCCACAGAGTGTCCCCAGAAGCCATGGTTTTAACCACCATGTGTCCTCTATTCACTTTAGTCCAATTGAGAACATTCTGGGCTGGGAGTATAAATGATCACCCAGTATCCACACTCCATCACTTGACTGCACAAAAATTGGTGCTGTCCCTTAATCCCATTTGCTCAGTGATTTATGTTTTCAAAGTGCTCTCAGCTATAGTAACATTTTCTTAAAGATTTTATTTATTTGAGCAAGGGAAAGAGAGTACACACATGGGCAAGGGAGGAGAGATAAAGGGAAAGCGAGAAGCAGACTCCCCACAAGGCAGGGAGCCCGATGAGGGGCTTGATCCCAGGACCCTAGGGTCCTGACCTGAAGGCAGACACTTAACCCACTGAGCCCTACGGTAATGTGTTTGATCCTCAGTCACAGTGTGGTCTATGTCCTCCTTCTCCTCATCATTACCCTTATCTAGAGCAAAGAGAACTGGAGCTCAAAGAAATTCAGCCCAGATCTACTCAAATCCAGGCCTCCTAACCCCCAAATACAGTGCATGGTTCAACATATTGCTCTGCCACTGTAGAATCCTATCTGATACATTGAAGTTCAGAGGCCACTGGCTTGCCCTAAGCGTCCGGTGACACTATGTGGGTGTGTCCCTAGGGCCATGGTCTCTCTGGGCTAATGGAGGTTAGCCCTGCAGCTGAGGGCCCATTAGCTACACATTACAAAAGTGCTGAGCTGCCCTGGGTGTGGGGAGACTGTTGAGTCACTGCTGTCTCATCTGTTCCAGCCTGCCCCGGAGGAGCGGATGCCCCCTGCAGTAACCGTGGTGTCTGCCTCGATCAGTACTCGGGCACTGGCGAGTGTAGATGCAACACGGGCTTCAACGGGACGGCGTGCGAGCTGTGCCTGCCGGGGAGATTCGGGCCTGACTGTCAGCGTAGGTGGCTCCCACTCCCTCACCTTGGCGTGTGCTCCCTGTCCTTGTCCACATCACCTGCCTGACCCAGCAGCATCCCTCTTCCCCTCTCTCCCATCCCTCCACCTCCCATCTGCCTGTCTTGACATGCTTTTCCCTCCCTGAATATATTCCCAGTTGCCATCCACTGAAAGAGCCCTAGCTCTAGAAGTGAGATTCACGTCCCCTGCAGCCATCAAGGCAAGCTGTGGCTGAACAACACTCATTCAGTCATTCAACCAACACGCATTTGGCGTCCTTATTAATATTGACAGCTCATGTTTACACCATGGAGCACCTACTATGTGCCCGGCAGGTATATTTTATCCCTTAATCCTCACAACTACCCTTCGTGGGAGGTACTGTTATTACCCCCACTTACCAGATGTGGAAACTGAGACACAAAAGGGGTTAAGGGACTTGCTCAAAAGCCAGGAATCATTCTGAGTTGTAAGGATACAGTGGTTCTGGGAGGGGACCAAATCCCAGCTCTCAAGGAATATATGTTCAGAAACAAAGGTAGTTATAAAGGTATAAAGAAAAAGAAGCAGGTGAAAGGGATGGGGAAGGCAAGAAGGCACTGTTTTAGAAGACATCTCACACAGGGTCTATTTGAGATGAGACCAAAAAGAGGTGGTGGCAGCCAGGAGGATCTCCAGTGGCAGATCTGCCCCACGAAATTTGTAGTCATGCTGGAAATGGGAGCCACTAGCCACATATGGCTACTGCACCCTCAAAATGTGTGACTAAGGAACTGATCTTTTTTTATTTTAATTAGCTTAAATTTACATAGCCACATGTAACAAGGGCTACTGTAGAGAGCAGTACAGACTAGAGGAGTGGCTTTCCTGGAAGAGAAATGAGCCAGTGCAAAGGTCCTGAGGCAGAAGCAGGCGTGCCATGCACAGTGGCGGCTGAGCAGAGTGGGCAAAGAGGAGGAGAGGAAGGAAATGAAATCTGAAGGCTGCCAGGGGCCAGTTAACACAAGAGCTCCCGGGCCAGAGACAGCTCTTCATCTCTTGTAAGTGTAATGGGTGGCCAAGGGAGGGCTGTGACTGGAGGAGTGCATTGAGCAGATTAGAAAGGATTGCTTCAGCTGCCCGTGGGAGAATTTACTGTAGGGAAGCAAGAGCAGAAACAGGGCCACCCCTGAGGAATGGAATGCAACAATCCAGGTGAGAGCTGGTGGTGCCTTGGGCCAGGGGGACAGTGTGCAAGGTGGCAAGAGAAAGGATTGGTACGTATCTTAAAGATTTTGCTGTTAAATAGATTTCTCTGTTAGGAGACCCCAGATAAGGTTCTGTCCTCTTTCTGTTCTGTTACATACCCTATGACACCCTCTACTTCTATGTTTATAACACTCCCCATGTTTGTAATTCCATGTTCAAAGGCACATACTCCTATACTGTAAGCCCCACAAGAGCAGGAACCTTATGTTTTATGTTTTTCACTGTAAGCTCATCACCTAGTAATGTCAGCCCCATGATAGCCACTGACTGTGTTCTTTTGAATGAGTGAATGAAAACTATGGTGTAAGCATGATCCTCCCACACTGACAACACAGCCGCCACGGGGCCAGTGAGCTGGCTGATGGGATTTCCATCCCTGATCATTGATTTCTGAGGCCCCTTCAATTTGCTTTACAGCTTGTGGCTGCTCAGACCACGGACAGTGTGATGACGGCACCACAGGCTCAGGGCGGTGCTTCTGCGAAACAGGGTGGACAGGCCGCCTCTGTGACACTCAGACAGGTGTGTCTCGGGAGTGGTCAGTGGCCCACAGCACCGCACTGCTACGGGGCCTCCCAAAGCCTCCAGCCAAGGTTGGGGGCCTGCACAATGCCCAAAAAACCCAACAAAGCAGGCGTTTCCTTTTCCACAAGGAAAAGATGATTAGGATATGTGGCCCCAGGCCTCAGGAGGTTTAGGGACTTGAAGGGAAAACTAGCTGAAAAGATTTAGCTCAAACCTATGAAACCAGCACGCAGTCCTGTGCAATCATGGAAGGACTCAGCTCCAGCAGATGGTTCAGCGTTGGGCAGGATTGGTCCCCTGGGATCGCAGTGCCGACAGGTGGAGAGGTTTCACAGAAAATGCACAGTTCTGTGGAGTCCTTGATCTCCGCTAGTTACTGGATGGATGGCTCGAGGTCACGACCCCCCCAGGCTAGGCACTCACCTGCAAAAGGAAGTGCCTGATGAACCCTTTGCAGGGAAGGAGCTGTGAAGGTCAGAGATGGTGGTTCTGATGGCCCCCGCGCCCCACGTGTGCAGGCACTAACAAGAGCTGCCATTATCATTGTCAATCATGATCTTCATCGTTACAAATAGATCCCTCCTGAGCAGCTAGTTTTCTGAGGCGCCTCATACGCCCTGAGCCCTGAGTTCTGATGGAAAGTCGGAGATATGAAGGCAAACCCCTGGGGGTGGAGGGCATGACAAAGTTCTCCCTATGGACTTAAGCAACCTGAGATTCTAGAATCACTGAGATCCTATTCCCACACCTCTCCTCCTCCCCTGACCACTCTGTGCTTCCCCATTCACTCACTGGAGCTCCAGACTTCTCCCAAGCTGAGCGGTACCCTCAGAAGCCCAGGGAATTTCTCCTCCAATCCAGTCATCTCCTTCTGGACCCCATGCCCATAAGGCCAAAGAGCTAATCTGCCAAATGTGTCCTTGTTGAGGTATAAAAATTTAACTGGTTGCCCATAGAAATGACATACCACAATTTAATCTGAATAATGTTGCAGAATTAATGTGTTAATATTAAAGAGAAATTCTGGAATCTCAGAATCTCCAGGCTGGGGGGAACCTTGGCAAATCACCCTATCCTCCCGCTGGAAGAGGGCACTTCTAAAACATGGGGACAGGCTAGACAGTCTTGGTGCATCCCCAGTCCTCACACTGCAAGTACAGCATGAACAGTGACCTCTTTGTTTGCAGCCTTGCCCCCTGTGTGCATGCCTTCTTGTTCTGCTCATGCCACCTGTAAGGAGAACAACACGTGTGAGTGTAACCTGAATTATGAAGGGGACGGAATCACGTGCACGGGTAGGTGCTGTTGTTGTATGCATGAAATAGGGCGGGCAGGAGCAGAGCAGGACTTGGTCATAGTGCTGGACTTCATCCTGACCCTTCCACTCCTGCCTGGGCCATTTTCCCAATATCTACCCTCTCTGTGATTCAGTTTCCTAAGTGGGTTTGCTCATGACCGATCTGCCCACCTCCCAGGTAAGTGTTCTGAAATCGCTTTGCACACTGAAAGTGATGCATTTTATTGTATAGTGTTTTTGTAACTCTACAGGGAATCCAGCCTTACTTCAAAAAAATTTTTTCAGGGGCACCTGGGTGGCTCGGTTGACTGGGCGACTGCCTTCAGTTCAGGCCATGATCCCGGAGAACCGGGATCGAGTCCCACATTGGGCTCCCTGCTCCGCGGGAAGCCTGCTTCTCCCTCTCTCACTCCCCCTGCTTGTGTTCCCTCTCTGGCTGTGTTTCTCTATGTCAAATAAATAAAATCTTTAAAAAAATTTTTTTTTTCAGAAAATATAGTACTAAAAAAAAAAAGTTACTCTCATCAGTTGGCAAGAGTCACTCTGACCATTGCCATGTCTGTCTTCAGTAGTTCAAACAGGTTCAGCTATGCAGAGACCCAAAGAGACAGTGGCAAAAACAAATGTTTAGATGTTTATTTTTATCTCATATAGTAGTTTGAATGGAGGCATCCAAAACTAACATAACTCTGAAAGGACATCTGGGAACCCAAATTCCTTCTACCTTGTTGCTTTGCCATCATTCACTCCCCTGGCCTGAGGCGGTCATCCAGTACATCCCAGGCAGCAGGATGGAGAAGGCAAAGAAGGAGGCAAACCTCCTTGCCTTTAAGGATATACCTAGAAGTCATTAAAAATTTTGTCTCTTTCCATGGCATCAGCTGGGGCCCCATCATCTGTCATACCTAGTTGCAAAGGAGCCTGGGAAATGTAGTCTTCATTTAGGTAACCATGAGCCCCGCTAAAAATCTCTTACTATAGAAAAAGGAGACAATAGATATTGGGAGAAACCTACCAGCCTAAGCCACATGTACTTTCTAACTTTTTTCATGCATTATTATTGTAAATAAATATACATAGTTTCTTTACAGAAATGAGATCTCGCTATACCTGCTGTTTTATAATCTGCCACAAGGTAGGTCACTGAACAACCGTGGCAGCAAAGACCCAGGTTCTCTCCACTCTATGATCCTGAGGATGAGGCCTTTGTCCTCATGTTTATTCTCTCAAAATCTCAAGTGGCTGCCATGAGTTCAGACAAAAGCCAAGCAGGAGAAATCAGATGGCTTTCCTGCTGCTTCTGAGGCTACAGCTAATCTAGTATTGGGTTGAAATTTGGGAGATTGTGAAAACAAAGATCCTAATGGGTAGCACAACATGGCGGGGAAATTATGGCTTTGGGGGTCAAACCAAGCTGGGTTTAAATCCCTGGCCCACCACATTATCGTGGGGGGTAGGAGAGTTAAACTCTCTGGGTTTCAGTGTGTTCATCTGTAGAATGGGGGTAACATGCCCATCTCATGAACTAAGTGCTCAAGAGTGAAGTAACTTCACAGTGTATACACACACACACACACACACACACACACACACACACACACTGTCTTAACATTAAAACCCAAACCCATTCAGAAAACTACCAAAGTGGAGCCTAGAGGTATGTGACAAAGAGGGTCCAAGGTGCACAGAAGTCCTCAGGCCTGGTGTCGGAGGCTATCAGTCACAGGATTCCAGTGTTCACAAAGGCTAGCCCAGGGGCTATAGGGAATGGGGAGAGAAGACCCCAGCATGCTGGAGCCCATTTCCTTCCCAGGGCCACTGATCCCAGGTGACCCATCCCTCGTCTGAAGATAGTGGTTCAATGAGCCCTCTCCCTTCTGCTCATGTAGTTGTAGATTTCTGCAAACAGAACAACGGGGGCTGTGCGAAGGTGGCCAGGTGTTCCCAGAAGGGCACAAAGGTGTCTTGCAGCTGTCTGAAGGGCTACAAGGGCGACGGGCACAGCTGCACGGAGATAGACCCCTGTGCCAGTGGCCTCAACGGTGGGTGTCATGAGCATGCCACCTGCACGAAGACCGGCCCGGTGAGTCTCTCTTGCCCTGGGAAACTTGGGAACAGTTCTGTGCCTTGCTCAGCCTCGCTTCACTCTGCTTACTGTTCAGCCTTGCCTCAGCTTCCTTCCCACCACACTCTATGTCTTGTTAAGTCTGCAGACTGAATGTCAGATGGCATCCTAAGCAGAAAAAGGACACGAGGAGGAAAACTGGTGAAATCTACATAAAGTCTATTGTTTAGTTAATAGTAATGTACCACCATTCATTTGTTACTGTTTTTTGTTTATTTGGGTTTTTGTTTTGTTTTTTTGAGAGCACAAGAGCAGGGCAAGGAGTAAAGGGAGAGGGGAGAGAGAAGCAGACTCTCCACTGAGCGGGGAGCCTGATGTGGGACTCAATCCCAGCACCCTGGGATCATGACCCGATCCAAAGGCAGACACCTAACCAACTGGGCCACCCAGGTGCCCCCATTTCTTAGTTTTGACAATGATTAGGTAACATAGGGGAACCTGGTGAAGCATCTATGGCAATTCTTTCTGCTATCTTGGCACCTCCTCAAAATCTAGAATTATCCATAGTAAAAGATTTATTAAAACAAAAAATGTTGGCAAGAAGTGGGAGGAAAGTGCAGGTTTGGCACCCACTCAAGTCTTTTTAGAATGGGATCAGTGCCCTGGTGCCCAGTTTATCTGTTGGAAAGAGAAGATGGTAGAAGGTAATGCCTAATATGGTCCTAAGTGTGAACTAAGAGTCACTCTCTGAGTCTTAGCTCCCGCACTTACAGCCGGGGACAGCTACTTGATGTCTCCCAGTCTCCGTTTCCTCATTTGCCAGGTGAGCCTAATAATAACGCAGCTCTCATAGAATTGTGGGGATTAAGTGATTCGGCAAGTGGCCATCAGGCACCTGCCGTGTGCTGTTGTTGGGGTGGGGACGTAACAATGAAATGTGTGGGGGGAGGGGGCAAAGCTCATGCCAAAACAGGTGCACAAGATACTGTCAGAAAACACCAAGAGTCAGGAAGAACATAAATTGGGCCAGTGTGATAGAAGGGATGGGGAGAGCTGCTTTATTGAACAGGTCAGGGGCACTCTCTCCAAAGAAGCAACTCTTGAACCAAGGTGACATTTCATCATGAGTCTGTACAAACATGAAATGTGGCTTGATTGCCACTATTTATAGGCAAGGTGTTTTCCTAGTGCCTCGGAGCATCTTCTGTGCTGGATGGGGGCCTGCAGAGCATGTAGGGGTCCTGGCGTCCAAGAAAAGGGGCTTCTCATCTCTTCGGCTCTTCCCACAGGGCAAGCACAAGTGTGAATGTAAAAGCCATTATGTGGGAGACGGGATAGACTGTGAGCCAGAGCAGCTGCCTGTCGACCGCTGCCTGCAGGACAACGGGCAGTGCCACGCCGATGCCAACTGTGCCGACCTCCACTTCCAAGGTCAGTGTGGCTAGGGGCTGCTGGCCTTCTGGCCTGGGGAAGGGACTTATGCAAGAGCAAAGGGGACCAGAATTAAAAGCCAGGCCAAACAGTCCATGCATTGCCCGGGACCCAGTGCCCAGGAGGTCGCAGGCTTCCATAGCAGGGGACTGGAACAGTTGTCTGGACTGGGAGCCTTAGAACCAGGACGGAGCACAAAGGTCATCTATCATGAATTTTCCCGATACACGCTTTCCCCAGGTTGCTTAGCAACCGTCGGTTGGAATTGAATCTAACAAGCATAGTTTAGGGTTTAAGTAACAGGAAGCGTGTCCCGCGTGTAGATGCAGCTTCTGAGTACTTGTTTTGATCATACACATTGATCGGCCGGTAAGGTATTCTCTTCCAAGGCTTATCTTCATGGCTTATAATAAACCCATGGGTATCATAAAACTAGTAAATACAACACACAGCAAAGTAGAAAGCCAAATGGGAAGTGCAGAGGTACAGGGGAGAGGGCATCTTAAAGCCTCACGGAGGAAATCCACAAAGGACCCAGAAAGGTCATTCTGAGCCAGGGCAGGGAGGGACAAGTGACTTGGGGCGTTACGTGTTATGGCCTAAATTTATTGGCTCTCTCTGATTGGGATGGGGTTGTTTTAGAGGCATGGTAATTCTAGTGAAGCAGTTTTTATATATCTCAATAATAACTGTTGAATTAACACCTGTTACCTACTGTCTTAATCCATTCAGACGGCTACCATCAGTGGGTGGCTTAAAAACAACCAACATGTGTTTCTCACCATTCTGGAATCTGCAAGTCTAAGGTCAGGGTGCTGGCATGGCCAGTTTCTAGGGAGGGCCCTCTTCCAGGTTCAGACTGCTGTCTTCTTGTGTCCTGACATGGCAGAAGGGCTAGGAAGCTCTCTGGGGTCCTTTTAATAAAGGCACTAACCTGGGACACCCGGGTGGCTCAGTCAGTGGAGCGTGCCACTCTTGATCTCCGGGTTGTGAGTTTGAGCCCTATGCTGGGTGTAGAGATTACTTTAAAAATACACACATGCACACACACACACACACACACACACACACACACACTAACCCCATGCAAGAGGGATTTCCCCTCTCATGACCTAATTACCTCCCAATGGCCCCACTTCCTAATACCAACACGTTGGGATTTTCAGCCCCTGAATCTGGGGGGGACACAAACATGCAGTCCATAATATGGGCCAAATCCTAAGACACCTCAGATCCCTTTCGGGGATGAGATAGAAGAAGTGTGAGCAAGGAAAATACATGGGATATATGACACTGTCTCCTTACAAGAGGTTTCCCAATATAGCTAAACACATTTTTTAAATTGATAAGATAAGGAAAGGCAAGTCATGAAACAGAAGATAGCAGTTTATGTTGTGTTGATGGTTCAACTGAGATGAGAAAAAGCAAGAATAGAAAAAAAAACTGAAAGCAGGGACTCAAACAGATATGTATGTGCTCATGTTCCACCGAAACATGGAAACAACCCTAGGGTCCATCAACAAATGAATGGATAAGCACACTGTAGCTTATCCATGTGTTGGGATAATATCCAGTCCTGGAAAAGAAGGAAATTCTGGCATGTGCTATAACATGAATGAAACTTGAAAACATGCCACGTGAAATAAACCAGACACCACAGGACGATTATCATGAACATATGCAAGGGATCTAGAGCAGGCAAATTCATGGAGACAGAAAGTGGAGTAGAAGTTACCAGGGGCTGTGGGGAGAGGGATGGAGAGTCACGATTTGATGGTGACCACATTTCTGTTTGGAATGATGGAAACAATCTAGAAATGGATAGTGGTGATGATTGCATAACATTGTAAATCTACTTAATACCACTGAAATGTACCCTTAAGATGGTCAAAAACGTAAATTGTATCTTATGTATATTTAGCACTATAAAAAGTTTATTTTGTAGAGTTGTCAGAGATGGGAAAGATCTCTAGGTAAGATGAGAGAGGGAGACATCAGAGAAGCTTAATAGAGGCCTGGGACTACGGTGGACACTCAAAAGATGTGAAGGTCTCAACTAAGAAAGGGTGAGCCCAGGGTACCACTATGGGCAGACAGGATGAGGATAAGTAAATCACATAAGGCTTCTATCTCAAGAGAGCAAACATAGTGGTGGTTGGGTTAAAGCAGATGGGAAGGAACATGGCGCAACATTTGAACGTTTGGTTGGGGACATTCTATGTTCAAGGTGAGTCTACCAAGCAGAAGGCTTCTATAAGCAGTTGCTATTTAGGATGGGGGCTGAAATGAGCAGCTGGGACCAGGGACGTTAATCTGTGAGTCATTTACCTCAAAGATTGTGAAGTTAAAGTGCTTGGCTTTTTTCTTCAGGGCACAGTCCACTCAGCCAGTCCTGCCTATTCCCACAGCTGACTTACAGGTGGAAATCTATTCAGCTCTTCTTTTCCAGGGGGCTTTTCTCTTCTGCTATCTCATGAACACCAAGAGAGTGTTGGGGGTGTTACTAAGTGACTGGGCATCATAATCAGACCCACCTCGTTTGAAGCTGAGTGGTTATCCTTAACTAGACAGGGTGGCACTAGGGGAAGACCCCAGCTTTCCCTGTGGGCGTGGGTACAGAGCCATCTCACACTCAGGAGGAAGTGCCTGCAAATTGGTGCAACCTTACGGCAACAGTTTGACAGTGTTTGCTGAGAGCCTTAAAACAGTTCACACTGAGGGGCGCCTGGGTGGCTCCGTTGGTTAAGTGACTGCCTTCGGCTCATGTCATGATCCCGGAGACCCAGGATCGAGCCCCACATCGGGCTCCCTGCTCAGCAGGACGCCTGCTTCTCCCTCTCTCACTCCCCCAGCTTCTGTTCCCTCTCTCACTCCCCCTGCTTCTGTTCCCTCTCTCACTGTGTTTCTCTCTGTCAAATAAATAAATAAAATCTTAAAAAAAAATAACAATTCACACTGAGACTTGGTAGCTCCATTTCAAGAAACCCATCCAATCGATGCACAATCTAAGACAGGAATAAAGATAAACATAGAATCTCAGCATTATTTCGCATCATAAAAGGTTATAAATAACACATATCTTACAGTCAGGGATGATCAAATGTACTGTTACACATCTACTCAAATGCCCTGTTAAGAATCATGTTGCCTTAGTGAGAAGACAAGGAAAAACATCTATTCATCCTTCCCCAAACTGTGATGTTGGCATTTCAGATAGGGCGGTCAGGATCGTACAACCTGTGCAATGTTCTACTGAACTGTGGTCAAAGAAAGATCTTGAACTTAACTCTTTTTTGGTGTAGAAAGTGACCTTTTGGTGGCATTTGGTAATGAACTTGACAATGTAAAAATGTAGCTCTGTTCTTGAACTATTTCTGGTCTCTACATTTTCTTGTCAGGCTAGAAAAGATTTTAGCCAGGAAAAAAATGATAAATCTTTCAGCATTTTAGGGGAGAAATGGTTAGAAAACTTTGTTAAGGACAGAGTGGTGATCAGAAAACAGAGTCCTTGGCAAAAAGTCTTTAAAGTGTATTGTCACAGCTGTAAAGTTCACAGAAATTATTCAATTGTAAGTATTGAGGGGGAAACCCTGTTGCCAGAGGAAATTTGTAATATAGGGGAATAATCATGATTCAATATTAAGTTTAAAAAAGATTTCTAAAACCTCTATATGCAGGATGTTGCCACATTTGTAATGTATACGACATGTAAATGAAGAGGTAAAAAAGACTAGAAGAGTATGAAATTATGTCAAAGTAAGAAGTTATCAAAAAAGAAAATAAAAAATCTTTAAGGGGAGTACATCAAAATATTAGTCCTGGATAATGATTATTTCCGGAGAGTAAGATTTTAGGTGATTTTTGTTTATTTCTTTTCTTACTTTGACAGATTGCCCAAATTTCTGCAATAACATATGCTGTTTTTATATTAAGAAAAGAAATATGAATTTTAAATGATGTGCTTCAATCTCCCTTGAAGGGAAGTGGCTTTCCGAGGCAGCTGGGATACAGCTCTCCTTCTGCTTGGCCAGACCTTTGCTGGGAGCCCTGCCAACCAGGTGGGCTGACCTGGACGATTGCTCTTTTCCCTTCTAGATACCACCGTTGGAGTGTTCCATCTCCGCTCCCCGCTGGGCCAGTACAAGCTGACCTTTGACAAAGCCAGAGAGACCTGCGCCAACGAGGCGGCAAGCATGGCAACCTACAACCAGCTCTCCTACGCCCAGAAGGTGGTCCCCAGTTAGTCAGCACCACGCAGGCAGGGTCTGCAAGGGACAAGGGGCAGCCTCTTCTTCACAAGAGGGAGACCTGGGCTGCTGCCTTCTTAGAAGGGAAGGAGGGTGCCCCTAGAGCAATGGTATCAATTCATCATATCCATCGGGCATGTACCGTGTGTCAGGCATCGTGCATGTGCTTTGCTGATAACCCTATCGTTACAACATCCCAGGAAGGAGGTGTCACTATTCCCATTTTACAGACGGGGCAACTGAGGCTCTGAAAGGTTAAGTAATGTGCCCAGTATCACCCAGACAAGAGGTGGCAGATATAGTATTACATATTCAAATGTAGCCCTTACTCCAAAAATCTGTTCTGTACCATGACATTCCACTGTCAAGGCAGAAGCACTGGGAGTGTATGACTCACAGCTCAAAACCAGAAAGGGATCCATCACCATAGGCCTAGGATCTCCCTGAATCCACAGAATAGCCGATTGTCTCTGAAATGTCTGGAGGGGATGTGACGGTCGTAAATGGGCCCGCTCTCTGCTGTGACCAGGTACGAAATGGAGCTCTAGCGAAGGCTACTGTCTTGGCCCCCAAAACCAGAAGGCCTGCCTATTTGGAAAGACCAGCACCTTGGAGTTACCAGCTAGTGATTGCTCAGTGGGCACAGAGGACGTGGTTGCCTCCACAGTATGATTCTAAGGCCACTCCTCCACCTCCCTCTCCATCTGGTCTCTCCCTTCCTTCAGGCCTGGGACTTCTTTACCAAGGAACAAAACCTCTGATGCCAGGCCCCAGCATGTTGGGGGGGTCTGAATTTTTGCTCTCCTGCTTGCTGACCTTGTGGCCTTGATCAGGCCATGGAAACTTCTGTCCTACTTGGCATGTTTGACTAGGACTAAAGGTAATCAGGCCCAGTGATTGGTACCCTCAATTGTTAACATTAAGAGCTCTAGAATGGATTGCACAGGTTTGAATCTCAGTGTAACTACTTGCTGGCTGTATGACTTTGAGCAGCTTACTGAACTCCTGTTTGCCTCAGTTTGTCAATTATATTTATTATACACACACACACACACACACACACACACACACACACATATATTTAAAGATTTTATTTATTTTTTTGACAGAGAGAAACACGGTGAGAGAGGGAGCACAAGCAGGGGGAGTGAGAGAGGGAGAAGCAGGCTTCCAGCCGAGCAGGGAGCCCAATGCGGGGCTTGATCCAGGGACTCCAGGATCATGATCTGAGCCAAGGGCAGATGCTTAAGGACTGAGCCACCCAGACACCCCCTTTTTGTCAGTTATATGATAGCGATTTTTTTTTTTAAGTTTCTGTCTTATAGGGTTGGTGTGAGGATTTGAAATGCTGACATAGGGAAAGCCCTTACAGCAGAACCTGGTCCAGAGTAAGCTCTCAATAAGTATTATGATGACGATGATAGTGATGATGGTGATGGTCATAGAAATAATGGTGATGATGGTGATGATGGTGATGGTCATGCTGATAATGATGGTGATGATCATAATCTTGATCATGGTGATAATGATGATGGTGATGATGGTGATGATGGTCATGGTGATGATGGTGATGATGGTCATGGTGATGATGTGATGATCATGATAATTGTGATGATGGTGATGATGATAGTGATGATGGTGATGATGGTGATGGCCAATTTGAGTTCTATCAATGCAGAAGCAGAAGAATTTGCACCCAGGAGTAGACGGCTAAGAGTAAATTTGATTCAAGAACAGACAGAGAAATGAGGGTGAAGGACTTGGGCATCAAAAGAAAAAAAGGGTACCACCTTTATCTGTTCAATGAATCAATCACGAAAAATTTAATGAGCAGCTATTATGTTCCAGGCACAGGGGTACAGTAGGCAAAATGAGCCATACCTCTGACTCCATGGAGTTTACAGTCTGATGGGAGAATCAGACATGACCCAAAGGAGCCCACACCAAATATAAAATTGTAGCTGACCCATGGCCATGTCTGTGTCCCTACAGGCCAAGTACCACCTCTGTTCAGCGGGCTGGCTGGAGAGTGGGCGGGTGGCCTACCCCACAGCCTATGCCTCTCAGAACTGTGGCTCTGGCGTTGTTGGAATAATAGACTATGGACAAAGAAACAACAAGAGTGAAATGTGGGATGTCTTCTGCTATCGGATGAAAGGTAACGATCCCAGCTACGCTTCAGGTTCCAGGCCCTACCGCTGCTGATCAGTCCTCAGCCTGACCAGCCAACCTCCAAGGGCGAGCTGGAGCAGCCCCGCCCCTCCCTCACTGGAGTGGGGCCCTGTGTGCCCCTGCCTTCCAGATGTGAACTGCACTTGCAAGGTGGGCTACGTGGGAGATGGCTTCTCGTGCAGCGGCAATCTGTTGCAGGTCCTGATGTCTTTCCCCTCGCTGACAAACTTCCTCATGGTACGTACCCTGCACCCTGTCTGCTTGGTCCTGCCTCAGGGAAGGAGCACTTGCCTCAAGGCAGCGATTCCAGAGGCGAGTCCTTGAAAGAAACCCAGGCTCCCAGTCACGGATAAGAGCACGGGTGATGGCCTGAATTTGAAGCTGGGGATTGCCACCTGTCATACCACCTTTGACAAGTTACTTCTCCCTCTGGGCCTCAGTTTCCCCTGTAAAATAGAGAGGATGATAGCCCCAGCCTCCTAGCATCATTGTGGTTATGAAAGCACTTAGACCTGTGGCCCACACACAGAAATGGCCACACTAGGGCTGGCTAGTAGTAGCATCTGTTTTTGCATCTAGAGCAGCTTAAGAATCTAATCTGCAGGAATGAGATGCTCTTGGGTCTTTGCAGACCAGGTAGGGCACAGTTAGGTGGGTGGGCCTGGTGATCAGACAGTCATCAATGTGGCATCAATCTGCACTTAGCACAGCCCTTAGAGTCAGTTCAATACTCTATGAGGTGAGCCTAGTGAAGAGAAAGCTCCAGCTGGAGAAGGATTTGGTGCTGACTGATCAGAGAGCTGAGCTAATAACAATAACTAGATCAAGAATAATTCTTCTTGAACATTTACTTGGCACTATGTATGCATGAACCCCTTCAGAGCACTTATAACTTAGCCTACAGAATGTGAGCTCCCTAAGGGAAAGGATTTTCCTTGCCTTATGACTGGCATATGGTAGGTGTTCAAGAAACATTTCTTACTAGGAATAAATTCTCATGTGACCTTATGAGGTCACTTCAGTTACTATCCCCATTTTGTAGATAAAGAAACTGAGGCTTACCAAGGTCAAGGGCACAGCCAAGGAGAGGGCTCCACAATGGTGAGTCTTTATCCACAGACCCAAAGCATCCATTATAACTGTTCTAAAATTCAGAGTTACTATAAACACACTAAAGAAAGATACTCAAACCAGGGTTTCTGCCGTGTAGGAGCTTGGCTTGTGACAGCATTCAGAAAAAAAGCAGTGTCAGAACAAGACCCACTGGCTGTGTGCCCCTGAGCAGATTAATTAACTTCTCTGGGCTTCAGTGGCTCTGTCCGCACAATGACAAAGTGGAACTGGGTAGTGAGGTTTCTTAACTGTTTCAGCAAGTATTCATTGAGCACCTACTACATGCTTGAGATACCTCAGTGAACAAAATAGACACATCAAATAATAAAAAGAATAAATAAGTACATAGTAGTGAAGACTAGGAGGTGATTTTATATACTTGGAGGGGCAGGAGGAGGGGGTGCTGGAGGAGGGAGAGAGGGGTACCAGCACAGGGTTCCCAATTTGCAGAGTGAGAAGGGACAGCCTTGGTGAGCAGACACCTGAGGAAAGAGTGAACAGAGGCAGGGGGTTAGCCGTGCAGGTGTGAGGTAAGAACGCACTGGGCAGGAGGATGAAAGGCAAGAACGGCCACACACGTGTGAAGAACAGAATGGAAGCCCGCGTGGCCGGAGCTGAGTGAGGGGCAGAGAGGCCAGCTGGGCCCGGGGGCAGCGGAGCAACAGCGTCCAGGTGGTTGGGGCCTCGTGGGCCCTTTCTCGTCAGGCTTTTGGTTTTTGTTTTCCTCTGAGTGAAGTGCAGGCCACTGCAAGAGTTCAACAGGAGGAGACTCAAGATTTGACTTAGATTTCAAAGGACTGTACAGGTGGCCATGTTAAGAATGGCCTTGGTTCTGTGATGTGGCTGTTACTTAGGACCGTAGGATATGTTGAGGAAAGAAACATGCTCCTAAAACTCTGCCAAGAGGCAGTGAGAAGAAACAGCAAATGAGTGGCAGCTGGAGGTGGGGCCAATGTCAAGAGCATTCCTGGGTGGGTGGCGCCCCAGGACCCCTCCCCAAGGCCCTCCTGCCACCCCAGCCCGTGCACACCAGAGCGGATCACTCTTTCCTCTCCGCAGGAAGTGCTGGCCTATTCCAACAGCTCAGCCAGAGGCCGGGCTTTTCTGAACCACCTGAAGGACCTGTCGATCCGTGGTACCCTCTTTGTGCCACACAACAGCGGCCTAGGGGAGAACGAGGTGAGGCGGGGGTGCTCCAGACTAGTGCTTCCACAGGATCCGTATCTGCCACAAGTCACCCCAAAACTCAGTGGCTACACAGGTACTCAGTTCCCGCACCTGTAAATCAGCTGGCCATTGCGGTCCTGGCCAGGCCTGCTCACAGTCTGCGATGGCCTGGCCGTCCTCCAGTACACTAGCCCACACACAATCTGGAAGTTGAAAGTAAGTGGTAATTAGGAACAAGCCCCCATTTGATCACATTGGCTAACAGGCCACTGGGCCAACAGGTCACACGGCTGAGCCCAAAGTCAGAGTGGGAAGCACGTAGAGTTCCATGGCAAAGGGCACGAATGCGGGAGGGGTGAAGCAGCAGAGCCCTGGATGCAGTCAGCCCACCACACTAGCCTTCCTCACATCCGGGCATGTGAAGAGAGGGAGGTTCCACACAGGTGGCTGACCGCAGGCTCTGGCAGCCCAAGCCCTGTCCCAGCCAAGGGCTGAGAAGAGCCGGACCTCTGCCCACGGTCACCCACTCCAGACCCACACTTCACAAAGATGACTCTCAATGCCACAAGCTAGCTAGAGGTGCGCCTGAGAGAAGCTTGACATTCCTTCTCTCCACGTGGATGCAGAAGGCCATGAGACGTGATTTTTTTTTCCTTTTATTTAAAATAAAATTGCCTGGCTTCTATAGACCATTCTTCTGTTTCCCTTTCCTCTCAGACGCTGTCTGGGCGGGACATTGAGCACCACCTGGCCAATGTCAGCATCTTTTCTTACAATGACCTTGTCAATGGTACCATCCTGCAGACCAAGCTGGGAAGCCAGCTGCTCATCACCTCCAGCCAGGACCAGCAACAACCGGTATGAAAAATCTTCTGGATTTACTGGCAGAACTGGAGATAATCCATGCAAAGTTCTTAGCATACAGTAGCTGCTTAATAGATGGCAATTATAATGTGCAAGCAAACCCCCTGCAGTTGGGACGGTATTAGCTGCACACTGTTATTAGTGGTCTAAACCACTAATCTTCAATAAAAGAAATCATTGATCAGGTAAATACTAAAAAATAATACTCGGGGTGCCTGCATGGCTCGGTTAAGGGGCTGCCTTTGGCTCAGGTCAGAATCCTGGGGTCCTGGGATCGAGCCCTGCATTGGGCTCCCTGCTCCGTGGAGAGCCTGCTTCTCCTTCTCTACCTTCAACTCTGCCTACTTGTGCTGCCCCTGCCCCTGGGGGAGGAAACCACTGATGACCTCCAGCCCCTGAAACTGGTAATGATGAATGAGGAACTTGACATGAAACCATTTCTAAAGCTTTCTGGTCCTCTGCCTGTTTCACAGTGACAGTGGTGATGATGCTATTGGTGATGACAGTCATGGTGATATTGACGATGATCCTGAGGATGATAGTGATGGTCATGAGGGTGATGGTGATGATGATCTCGGTGGTGGTGGTAGTGGTGGTCGTGGTCATGTCCCTGACGACCACGATGTCAGAATCATAGGCACTTGTGAAGATTCAGTGACTCCATGCTTATGACAAGTGAGAATAGTGTGCTTGGTAGCAAGTGCCAAATGAGTATTATTATTATTTTTTAAAGATTTTATTTATTTATTTGATAGAGCACAAGTAGGCAGAGTTAAAGGTAGAGAAGGAGAATCAGGCTCTCCACGGAGCAGGGAGCCCAATACAGGGCTCGATCCCAGGACCCCAGGATTCTGACCTGAGCCAAAGGCAGCCCCTTAACCGAGACACGCAGGCACCCCGAGTATTATTTTTTAGTATTTACCTGATCAATGATTTCTTTTATTGAAGATTAGTGGTTTAGACCAGTGTTTCTCAAATTTTAACAAGCATTTGAATCAGCTAGAGATTTGTTGAAATACAGATCATAAGTCAGCAGGTGGAGTCTGGGGACCTCAGGTTCTGCATTTGTAATGAACTCTCAGGTGATGCCCCCAACTCAAGATAGTAGATCATGCTTTGGTTAGCAGGGAATGAGATCACTTGAAAATCCATTTTCTAGGATGCCTCAGTTGGTTGAGCAACCACCTTCAGCTTGAGTCATGATCCTGGAGTCCCAGGATTGAGTCCCACATTGGGTTCCCTGCTCGGTGGGGGTCTGCTTCTCCCTCTGACCGCTCTCCTCTCATGTTCTTTCCTTCTCATTCTCTCTCTCAAATAAATTAAAAAAAAAAAACTTTAGAAAAAAAAATCCATTTTCTAACATCTCAGTGGGATGTTCAGAGCAGTGGACCCGAAGTCCAGAGGCTTAGGGTTGGCCATTTGATACCTGGGTGATTTAGAGTTCCTTCTGAACTCTCATCTGGTAGATAAGTTGGCGGGACAGAATGACCCCTCGGGTTCCCTGCACCTTTTCAATCTGCCTTGTAGCCTAAGGGCAACTAATATGTTCTGGGCTGTCCAGATGGGAGCAGAAGTCCTGTGCTGCCTATCGGAAACAATAGGCCTGACCCCCGACTGCAGGACCTGGGAGAAACTGAGCAACTTCCTTCCATGGAGGGGTTGCCCACATGGGGAAAAGAGACAGATGGCCACAGATCTCCACCAGCTCCCCTCTCATTTCCCCAGGAGACCAGGTTTGTCGATGGAAGGGCCATTCTGCAGTGGGACATCTTTGCCTCCAATGGGATCATTCATGTCATTTCCAGGCCTTTAAAAGCTCCCCCCGCCCCACTGGTGAGTATCCACGGCTCCTGGTAGGGGACCCAATGTCCACTCCCCAAGAGGCTAACTGTAGCTAGAAGCTTTGTCTCCTCTCCTCTCCTCTGGAGACGGGAGGAGCCTCCCACATTCACACCCGCAGCAGCGGGCCTCAGAGCAGTGAGGCTCTGGTTCACCCAGCACTGCTCCAGGGCCTTAGCAACACAACACCCTCCACTGTTGACATTTGCTGAGTGAATGGGCCGGTAGAGAAGCCACTGGAGGGGGAGTAAGGAATCCTGAGCTCTCGTTTGTCCCCTCCACTTCATTAGCAGTGCAACCCTTGGACAAGCCTCTGAGCCCCATTTTTCTGATCTGCAAAATGGGGAGTCATGCCTACCCCTGGGTTCTTGGGAGGATGGATTATGAGCCGATAAATATAAAATAATTAGAGGATAGTCCTTGGTACCCAGTACAGCGGGCTATATGAGGGTGGGTTTGCTGGTGTTGTTAGTATTCTGTTTTCTGAAAGCGTGAGGGAGGGTGAGCCCAGCTGGCTTCTGGGAATTTCCGTAGCATAGTGGTAAGAACACCAGCTCCAAAGCCAGGCAGGCTTCACAGCCCACTTACCTCTACTCCTTGCTGGCTGTGTGAGATTGAGCAAAGCACTTACCCTCTCTGGGCCTCAGTTGCCCCAAATATAAAAATGGAAACAGCAATACACATCCCTATCTTTGGGGGCTATTATAAGTTTAACTGGATTATGTCATGGAAGGGGCTTGGGCAGATCCTGGCGGTAGGAAGGGCTAAATACATGTTACCTGTCTTATCCTTCCTTTTATCCCAACCAGCCCAGGATGCCTCTGGCCAGCAAGAGTGGGGTGGGCTCCAGAAAGCCTTCCTCTCTTGGCAAGGCACCAGGTTTAAGTATTACCCCCTCCTCTTTCCATGAAGGCTTCAGGCCACACCGGCGTGGGAACACGGATAGTCTTTGCCACCTTCCTGGTCTTTGGAGCTGCTGCTTTGGCTGCATATTCTTACTTCCGGCTAAACCGGAGAACAGCTGGCTTCCAGCGTTTTGAGGTAAGAGAGAACATGGTGATGGGGGAGATCCCTCTTGGAGCCCAGCCCCTGACCGGCCACTTCACCAAGCTCAGCCGGGAGTTGGCTTGGCTTGGAGGCACACTCAGCAGGGGCCCAGAAGCGCCCTCCCCTTGGAGGATTCGGGAGACAGGCACCTGCTCTGCTTTGTGGGGGCTTCAAAGCTGACTGACTCTGGGGGTGGAGGACAGCGTCGAGGACCCACGCAGCAGGCCTCACTCTGCAGCCAGCCTCAGAGGTCACCCCATTTGAACTGTTGAGCCCCACATGTAGGTCAGCAGGTCTCAGCTGATCAGGCGGGACCCCTGGGGAGCAGGTGTGGCCACAGCACAGCAGCAGAACACCCTCCCTTTGGTGCTTTCTGCCCCTGCCCAGCCCAGCCTCTCCTCCAGCTGCCTCCCCCAGCAGCTGGCCATTTCCTCCTAGCAGAGCACCTGCCGATTTTTAAGCTCCAGTATCTTTCCTGACTGTGCATGCCATAGGACTCCTTTCATATGAAGTTCAAGGACAGGAAAAACCACTGCAGGGTGATGGGAGTCAGAAGAGCAGTTACCCTGGGTGGGATTGGGTCCTCTGGGCATGGGCGTGAGGACACTTCCTGGGGAAGTTGGGGGGGGTGGAAACACCCTCTGTGCAGATTTGGGTGGCAGTCACACTTGGATGGACATACGAAGTCCTTGAACCCAGCACTTAAGAGGGATGGCCATAGCTTGCTTTCCCTACCCACTTGAATGAGCCACTCCTGCCCGGGGGACATCCTGTCAGCCTGTGCTTGTCTTTCCAAGCAGTCGGAGGAGGATATCAACGTCGTGGCTCTTGGAAAGCAGCAACCTGAGAATATACCAAACCCCTTGTATGACAGCACCCCCTCCGCTCCCCCAGGACCTTCCTGTGACGGCTTCATGGTGAGTCTGCCTCTTCACCTAGGAACAGATGCAGTTGGGGTGCAGGAGAGTGGTATCTTCCAGCAGATCCAAGTGGAAAGCTTTGTACCGAGAAAAGCACGTTTCTAGAATGGAATAAAACTTAATTCTTCTTTTTATAGGAAGATAAGAAAAACTCATGGCTAATACGTACCTCAGTAGACTGAGCTGATAGCATTACTCAGGTCCAAGGAAATCACCTGAATCTGGACTGTTGGTCTAGAGCCCTCATGAAGAAGTAACCAAAGGGGCACCTGCTGGGTGGCTCAGCTTGTTGAATGTCTGCCTTTGGCTCAGGTCATGACCCGAGTCCCAGGATGGAGCTCAGCATCAGGCTCCCTGCTCAGTGCAGAGTCTGCCCCTCCTACAGCTCCTGTGCGTGCTCTCTCTTTCTTAAATAAAAGGAACCAAAGCCAGAGAGCCATTGTGATTGTTTGATGCATGTGCATATGCTGCCCTCCCTGCAAGACTCTATTATGGCTGTTGCATTCTGGCAAGTTGGCACTGAAACATTACCGAACGATTTTATTGCACCATTTTTCAGCTCGTATAGTGCAACAGACGTTTTAGTTCTTCTGCAGTGAGCGAAATGTAAACGTCTTGTGTTCTTGGTGCCCATGGTTGCAGAGCCCATATCTTTGCAATAGACCGAAAAATAACCTAGATCCTAACCTATTTTATGTCGAAGTTTCCCCAGCCATTGAAAGGGTAAGTTCAGCTGTACATTTGTTAACCAGTAGTTCATTACTGGCAGCACTATTATGTTGAAATCAACTTGATGTAAAAATTTGGTGTTGGGGGAAATGGGGCGTTACCTATCTCATTCTCACACGCCTTCTCAGCTACCTGGCCTCTTCTGAGGGCTCGGTCAGCACCACGCATGAAAGATTCTCCTGAGGCAGGAGACAGTGTGTCCCAAATGCAAGAGTCAAATGAACCTTTCTCATCAGATCAAGCAGCAAAGATGTTCCAGGAACAAATCCTGAGCCCAGGCTACCCTCCCCAGAAGGGACGTCCTCCATTCTCCTTTTATATTGAAGGTGGGGTGCTACATTGTTTGTAGCAATCCAGACATCCGGAACACATCCCTTATGCAAATTAACAACACTTCAAAGCCAATCAGAGCTGCAGACAGCACAGGCTGGGCGTCTGATTGGACTCTCAAAATGCTCAAGAGTCACCCTGGGTTGACAAAGAATGTTTAACCTGAAAGCGGGTTTTTTTGTAATCATATTAAGAGCCGCCTTTTGTAGGGTACATGTACCTTTCTTAATGCAATGTCTAATTTAAGCCTCATACTTCCCTGTGAGGAAAATATTATGGCCCTTTATAAAGATGAGGAAAAAACACACCAGAAGGGAGCCAATCTGTCCAAGGGCCCTAAGCTTCAAGCAGCAGTGACCGCCCCCAAGCCATCCCACCATCCTGCCTCCCAACAAGACAGCAGCGTGAGGACACTCCTTCAACACACATGTCCACAGGACATTTGGAGAAGAACCATTTTAGGCTATTGGGAAGGAAGAAGTTTTCCTCTACCCTCTTAGGGTCCCTGGATGGATCTGAAAAGTAATCTGACAGATTCACAGGAAAAAAGCATATAAACTTTATGGAAAGTCTCCATGTACCTGGGAGCCCCCACAAGAGAATGGAGATCTGAAGTGATCAGAGCAGGAAGCTTTCTCTTTTGTACAAAGAAGCGACACACCTGCTTAGAATTGACAAGACAGAGGTGTGGGCTTGCGGGGAGTACGTGGTGAAGTAAGTAGGAAGATAAAGAGTTTAACCAGGTTGTTTGTACAGGTTTCTGGCCCCAAATTCCTGTCCCTGGTGATCAGTGTCTTCTTCCCTCCTGGTACAGGGAGGGTTTTATGACCTATTCAAAGGAAGAGGAGCAAGGTGGGGAAGGTCAGAGTGACCATCCTGCTTCTGCTTTTTTTCAAAAATTCCAGCTGCCATATATTGGGGTAGTGTGTTCTGAACCCCTTCAAGGCCTCAGACCAGGGACCAGAAGGAATGCTCAGCCCAGAAAGATCTGACAAGCAGAAGGGCCTGTGCCCACTGTTTCAGAGACCTCTCTTTTCCAGGACCCTGAAGACCAGCAGCTGGACAACACTGACCCCTTGGGGGCACTGTGAGGGCCCAGACCTGCTACAGCCAGCCACCCTCCCCTTGGCCACCTGCTCACCTACCCGAGCCTCCTCAAAAAGCTGTCAACTGTGAATCCTCAGGACCAGTTGCCTTTTGGAAAGCCAGGTCCTTTCACATTTTAAAATATGAAGCACTCAAACCATACCTCATTTTTTTGGTTAATCTGGGGGATTACTTTGTTTCTGTGGGTGAAGGGACATGTTAAACCCACCCACCAACCCAGGGGGACTATCCCACCACTGTCCTTCCTTTGTATCTTTAGATGGCACTTAAGTACATCCTCCCCAACACTATGACCTTGTCTCCTTTCCCTGTTAGATTGTAAGCATCCAAAGGCAGGGACCTGCCCCATTCATCTTTGTATCTCGGCATCTGGTACTTAGTGTGCTCAATAAATGTTTATGGAAGAGAACTAAAGTCAACAGAACAAGTCTGGTGTTTTGGGAAACAAAAATGCTGTTTGTTTGCTACAGGAAGGGTCAAATTTGAAGGTAAAATCCACTTGTTGGGGCTAATGAGGGCCTTTTCATTTAGCCAACACCTTCCTTTTTAAGTCTTTCTTAATTGTTGTTTGCTTGTTTGTGTTTAAGAAGCCATGACACCAGGGTGGCTAGAATCAAAAACAGCAGATAATAACAAGTGTTGGCAAGGATGTGAGAAATCAGACCCCTCCTACATCGCTGGGGGAAAAGTAAAATGGTGCAGCCACGTGAAAAAGGTTGGCAGTTCCTCAAAAACGTAAACACAGTGTTACCACATCATCCAGAAATTCCACTCCTCAGTATATACCCAAGAGAAAAGAAAAAACATCCCTATGATAACTTATATATGCAAGTTCATAGCAACATTATTCGTAATGACCAGGAAGTAGAAAGGACCCCAATGTCCATCATCTTCTGGGTGGATAACAACAACGGTATATCCCTCCAGTGAAATCTCTTTCTACCCTATGAAGGAACTAAGTACTGATGACGCATGCCAACAAAGAGAAGCTAAAAATGCAGATTAAGAAGGCAGATGCAGAAGACCACAGGCTGTATGACTCCATCTCCATGAAATTTCCAGAATAGGCAAATTCATAGAAAATACATTAGTGATTGCCAGGGATAGGGAGTGATGAAAATGTTCTAGAGCTTTCCAGTGGTGATGCGTGGACTTGGGACAGTTTTTTACTGTGCATGATTCTCCCAAGCAGTGCAGGATGCCTACCACACAGGCCCCTGTCCTCAAAAGGCCAGAAGTGCCCTTCCATCACTGTCACAATCGACCATGCTCCCCTACCACACGCTTCCAAATGGTCCCCAGGGGGCAGGACTGGCCAGCCTTGGGAATCACTGCTGGGAGAGAGAAGTGAAAGGCTGGGTTGAGCAGACCTGGACTCTCTTTTTGGCCCAGTAACTGTTCTGTGTCCTCACGATTTTGCTGAGTCAGATGAGACATTCTGGAGGCCCCAGTATAAGCTTTTTCACAACTCCAGGAAACTTGCAGTTTCAGGTAAAGGAAAGCTGACCATCTCTCTGGGACAACATGCCATGATGAGTGTAATGCCATTTTTCCAGAAGCTCGCTCCCCAAAAGGAACAAGACACAAGTTCTCCAGTGAGTTCTCTGGAACCACCATCACAGGGACAAAAAGGCAAGTGACTGAAGGGGAGACGCGCAGGCTATCCACTGAAGTAGTGAATGAGACAAAGGTCCTGGCACATGGGGACGTCAGAGACATGAAGGTGGTTAAATACATCTGTACACATGCACCTTATGCACACATAAGTTTTTTAAAAAATAAGCTCTTCAGAATACTTACAAATTTATCCAAAACCCAGTAGTGATTTGACTTCATAGCATTCATTCCTACTTTAGTATTATTCAGTATTTTTTTCCCTTAAAACACGGCTTCCAATTTTTAGCTTTCCAGCAGTTTTGATTACAAGCATGTGGATGACCATCTCCTCCTCGCTCTCAAAGAAGGAACTATGTGGGGGCGGGGGGGGGGACAGCAGTTCTAGGGACACGGTGTCTGCTGCCCACTTTCCGTCTGTGCCTTTGCACAATCTTCTGGCTCTGAAAACGACCTGGGGTGCTGGGACAAAGAGGTGGGATATGAACCACGCACCTTCCTCTCCCCCTCACCAGAGCACTCTTTTTTGGGTACAGTAGAATTCGAGACGGCTTTGCCACTAAAGCACGCAAAGACAAATTACTTACAATGAGCTAGACACAATTCAAACTTTTATTTGGCAAGACGTTCAATCCTATAAGATAAAATCAACACTTAGAATAAATAGCAAATTCATGTCTAAAATAAACAGCACGTCTACCTAGGTCACACAGAGGGCGCCTGAAACCATACGGGCACCCTGTGTCATTCTACTAAATACTTGGAGCGCGGTTTCCTCCGGCTTCAAGCCTGCAGTGCTAACAGAGCCTGTGGCGGGTTGGTTGCCCAGGAAGCAGACGCTGAGCTGAGGTCTGCATGCAGCATGAGTACGGGGGAGTTGGGATCGACACCTGGGAAAGGAAGAGAAGGGAGGGAAGCAGGGCTGGAGTTGGCTGCTCCGGGGGGTGGGGTGGGGGGTGACCCAGCAGCTGGGGGGCAAGTCCTTCGGTTCTGAAGGGTGTTCTGGGCAGCCAAGCCCATCGCCCCTCTACGAGCACACTCGCCGGTCAGTGCAGTGAGGGACGGTCACCTAGTGCCCAAGCCTGGCAGTGCAGTCACACACCCCAATGGCTGTGCCATGTGTTAGAACGCCAGCCCCAGCAGCTCAGTGCCTGGAGAGCGCGGGGAGGGTGGCGCACGTCCCTGCCCAGAGTCTTGCTACCAGCCGAGCACGCTCCGAGGTGGCTCATCTGTGTGCTTTCAGCAAGGTCATGGTGCCGTAGCCACCAACACAAGCGAGGAGAGCCCGAGAGCCACATCCCTGCAGCTGCTTTTGTAAATCAAGCTGCGACAGAACACAGCGTGCCTATTCCCAGGGCAGTGGTGACAGCAAATGGCCTGCAGAGCTACACGTGCTTCCTTGCTGGCCCTTTACAGGCAATGCAGGCTGAACCCTGCATGAAACTTCTCTCCCTTTCCTCGCCTCAACTCACAAGGGTGTTAGAGGTTAGCTGAACTTGAGGCCAGGCTCCCAAATGCTAATGCGGAAAAAAAAAAAAAGAGAGAGAAAACTGGTACAAAAGGAAATTAGAATTAAGAGGGCAAAATACAGGCTCCCTTGTAGCTGAATAGAGCAATCAAGGAACCGTGCCTCGGGCCAAATGTAGTCTCAAAGCATTCTGGACAAGGGCCCCCAGTGGGTCTTTGGAAGCAAATAAGCCCTTGGCACCTGGAATCAAGTCCAATATTTAACACATTCTACTGCTTAACAGGCCTTTGGGAGGAAGAAAGAGGAAAAGCCATTTAGTTCCCCCAATGCTAAATTAGTGAGGAGGGAAGATTACTTCTCATTTCCGTTTTGCAATAATTAAGAGACCAATGCATTCAAAGCAACTGGTAATTTAGTCTGAGATGTGCCCAAATCAGTAACAGGTGGTTTATGCTACATAGCCTTACTGGAGGACGGCAGAAAATGGAGCTGAAGAGACTTTTAAAAATTAAAAAAAAAAAAAGAAACCACTATGTCAGAAGGAAAGAGGGAGTTCTAAGTCAAAGTCCTAAAATACTTTAAAAGCCGAGTTTCGTCTATAAAAGCAACTGCAAAACCAGTTGTGCGGGTCCCTTCCCCGGCGGGCGGTCCACTCCGGGTCCCAGGAGCCTGGCTGAGCCATCGTAGGGGCCCGCGCCGCCCCGGCACCACCAGTCTAACTGAGGCGAGAAACGAGTTACTTCTCAACAGGCAAATCCATTTTATTCCGTTCACTTTCCAAAACAGACTCCGTTCCCTAGTAGCACCATGCTTCCCTCTGTGGGCACCAGAGAGAACTGGGAAGAACGAAATGCCTCATGCAGTGCGCCAGACCCTAGCAGAGTCAAGACAGTGAAATCTACCTTCCCGGGGCACACCCGGGAAGCTCGTCTGCCCTTCACGTGCACACAGCCGCCCCGATCAGTCCGCCAGGTGCCTGCTCCACGAGCCAGGCTCAGACGCCAGGCTTCTGCTACGTGGCAGGACACAACTCTGCCATGCTCAGTGGGCCAGAGACTCAAATCTGCATTGGCAATACATTGTAAAATTCTTGTTCATTTCAAGAAAAGCCCCTCTCTCCCAGGGCTTGCTTCACCTAACCTAGCTCTCCATAAAAGCGGTTTTAAAAACAGCTCTAGGGCGCCTGGGTGGCTCAGTGGGTTAAAGCCACTGCCTTCGGCTCAGGTCATGATCTCAGGGTCCTGGGATCGAGGCCCGCGTCAGGCTCTCTACTCAGCAGGGAGCCTGCTTCCTCCTCTCTCTCTGCCTGCCTCTCTGCCTACTTGTGATCTCTCTCTCTGTCAAGTAAATCAATAAATAAATATTAAAAAAAAAAACAGCTCTACTTCATTCTTGAGTCAACGAGACATCTGGTAACTGGCACCGAGGAGACAGCGATGACTCTCTGATTAAAAGACGAAAAAAAGAACAAGAGTTTTCCTCCTTCACTCAGCTTCTCCAGGCAGAACCTCTAAAGCCAAGAGCGCAGCCTGTGTGCCGAGGACCCCGACGCAAGCACATCCGGGCCCACCGGCACCCATTAACTGCCCGTCTGCAACAGCTTCCGATGCTCCAACCACACAGGCGCTAACACACAGCCAACAAGAGGCCTACCCCCTTCCCAAAGAGGAATGGGCTACTGGGCTTGTAACAAAATTTAGGAGTAAAAAAAGGGGCCGAATCGGGCCCCCTGGGTCTACGGGCATCACGAACGGCATCAGGAGGGAAGCCGAGTGACTCGCTCATCTGTGCACTGTGGCAGGTAGTCGGTGGAAGGCCAAGCTGAACTGCCACCGACAGCTGGCTCCGACACACCGACCACAATAAAATGCTGGGTAAGCGAGCACTCTCCACACGTCCCCTCGGGGCCCTGCCACCCGCACCCACCGGGGATAAGCACGCGTGCCCCTCACATTGTCCTTACAGAGGAATGAGCCCCTTGATGAGCCAGGCCGTTCCTACGTCTCCTCCTAGCTTTGACTACTCTTTACCCTCTCCCACCTTCAACACACGTCTCAGGAAAACCACCCGTGCTCCCCAAACAGCCACACCGACATGGCAGGGGGGGAGCTTAAAGGGGGTGGACAGGGCTGGGGAAGCTAAGCAGCGACCAGCCACCTCCTCCTCCCCTGCTGGTCCCACGCATGTTTTAACAAGATTTCAACCACGCAGGGCTCCAGGAGGGCACTTCATTACAAGGCATTTTTTTGCCTGCTTCATTTTCTGTCCTCCAGTGGGCTCCTCAAGCCAACACCTGGGTGACGTTTTCAGGGGGCATGAACTCCCGGGAGGCCCACGATGAACACCCTGCTTCCTCCAGTCTGCTTGTTTCTCCAAGCCAGGTTCTTCTGCGTCAGTTCTGCTAGCCAGACCGTAAGGCAGAGCTCCTCTCCTGGCCCTCCTTCCTCGTGGAAGGAGTGGACCCGCCCATCACCGGTGACACCGGCGACACTCCAGGTGCTCCCCAGCACCAGGCAGGACCCAGGAAGTGGCCGCTGAGGACAACCATGGGGCAAGGACTTGCTACTTCTCCTGTTCTTTCACAGAAGACTTTGCAGGGAGGCGGAGTCTCCCTTGGAGGAACGTGCCGGGATGCCAAAGCCCTGGTACCGCAGGACGTGGGTGCTGGAGTCCATGTGGGGGCCACCTCCGCTACTCACTGCCGTGCGACGCTATCACACAGCTCACGGCCTCATCCGTCAGCTTCCTGTGAGCTGTTTACTGTCGCACGGCACCGTGCCCCTACTGTCCCCGGAGCACTGCCCCTGGACGGTCAGCCCCTTTTCCATGGAAGAGTCAAGAACAGTTTCGACAGTACAGCAGCTGAAATTGAGCGACGGCATCCAGGGGTCTCACTGAGCCCAGAAACAGACACCCGTTCCAGGACCTCGGTAAACAGGCTGGCAGCAGGGTTTCACTGTGAAGCTTGCCGCTCAGCCCAACAGGAAGCACGGAGGCCGAACTGGTGGGCGCCGAACTCGTGGGCTGCTCGCTTGTCTTAACACAAGGAAGGAGCCTCCCCATAAGGTAATAAATATCAAAAGTCGTATTTATATCTTGTCCAAAAGCAACACTCATTTGCACCCAAGTTAACCCCATCACGTCCAGCCAGTTGGGGGCTGTCCCTGCTTCTGGCTTTTTCTGCAGGCAGGCACCTGGTTACTTGGCATGCGCCTCCTGCAGGAGGGGGAGTCTGAAGGTGGGGGCCCTGTCAGACCAGGCGGGAAGTTCATGCTGCAGCGGAGTCCTCCGCGGGTAGAACGTGTGGCTGACATCATAGTTCAGGAGGCAGCTTAGGGACGCCATGTAGATGTCGGCAAAGCGGGATAGGCGCCTCAGGAAGTAGGTCGGGTTCTGGTCTGTGCGGAACAAGCTTCCAAACTGAGTGTTGAAGAAATTTTTGGTCATTTCTCTGAAGAAGCAAGAAAAGAGCAAAGCAACAGAGGGGAATGATTCAGAAAAGTCTCTTTTTAAGTTAATGAAATCAACATCACCCTTTTATTTGTATAGGACTCATCAGAAAGGAAAATCAGCCTCGAGCAGCCTCAACCTGTGCTCAGGAAAACTGTCTGCCCTTCTACTCATCAAAATGACTCCGATCGCATGACTCCGATCGCATTTCCCACTTAGGCCAGCCAGAGAGGAGTGGGGAAGGTTCCAGCTTTAGTGGGGATGTTCCTCTAAAGAGACACATTGCTTTCCAAACCAAAACACAGAAGGCAAGAGAAGGGCACAGGGACAGGTGCAGAATGTTCTCTGTGTCCAAATTGCCCTCATCTACAGAATGGGATCGAGACCCCCTTTCTACAAGATTATCTTGAGAACTGAATATGAGAAGAGAGGGAAAAGCAAATGAGATGCTCTAAAGTACTATGATGTCTAGGAAATTAAGGATTACTTGGGAGTGATGTGTCTCTCCATTGTCCATTACCCAGCTCCATGCACCTCACTGCACTGCCATCTGGGTGGCCCAGGGGACAGCATTTGGCAAGGCTGCTCACCCCTGCCCCGGGCTCTAACCCCTGCAGGCGTGCCTTGGCGTGGAAACCAACACCCCATCACATGCACACAGGATACGTGCACCATCTGATGGCTGGGATCTATCCAGCAAAACGGATAATGACCACCTGACTGTTAATAAATCAGTCATAAATACAGCAGAAAATGTAACAACATACACAAGTCTGTGACACAAGCCACTGGCTGGTAGCAGCCATCTGTCCAGTAGACGGGGACGGCAGATGCTATGATGACCAGAGTAGAAAATTCTAAAAACTCTATTACGTCTGTAAGCAGAGCAACATAAATGGTTTTTAGTTTGCATGAAAAATCTCACCGAGACGTGAGGCTGCTAGAGACTGACAACCAAAACAGGATCTCTGATGGTGAAGCAACTCCTCCTTTTTTTTTTTTTTAACAAGATTTTATTTATTTACTTCACAGACAGAGAGATCACAAGTAGGCAAAGAGAGAGGAGGAAGCAGGCTCCCTGCTGAGCAGAAAGCCCTCTGCAGGCCTCAATCCCAGGACTTTGAGATCATGACCTGAGCCGAAAGCAGAGACTTTAACCCACTGAGCCACCCAGACGCCCAAGCAACTCCTCCTTTATGGGACAATCTGCGATTCCTGGGGTAGGACCCAGGTCTGGCCTTTGGGGACAAGGACCTGGAGTCCAATCACACCATACACCTCCCCTCACCCTCTCACGCAATATTTTTATGCTAGCATCAGAGTAAGAACCAAATCAGAATGAGCCCAGGCAGCCCCAAGGGATGACACTGTCCCCTCTCCATGCCGCTGTCCCCTCTCCACACCGCTCCCAAGCACGCCGTCCACGGCTCAGTGGCCAGAACCCAGGCAGTGACCAGTCCTTCCAAACCCTAGAGATGGCCGTGCCCCACAGCAGGGGAGTCACACGCGAGAACAGAAGCGGCCACATAAACGGTGTCTGCATATACGGCATCCTTCTCAAGGAAGCACGACTTTCCGCGGCCTCTTTTGAGCAACTCGTCCCTTAAGATGTCCGCCCGCCAAACTCTTCAGACAGCAGGTGGGTCCCCCCACCAGTAAGCATTCTGGTACTGAGATGTTTACATATGCTCACATACCCAATGACAAAGCAGCAGCTGGGCTGTAGGAGCCCTAAGAACTCACCGAGATTCCAAGCCCCCCTCCATGCCATCCCAGGAGCCACACTGGACTGCTGGCATGACCTACCACTGGGCCACCAGCTGCGCAGACAGGCAGGTCAGGCGGGCAGCGAAGAGGGTTGGGAAGGGACAGCTCCTTCAACCCTGGCATTCAAAGGCAAGGGCTGGAGGTTTGAGAAAGGTCACTGATGCCTCAAGGAAATGTCACATGTGCCCACTAACGGCAGCCATGCCTACTTGTGGCTACACCATGGGCCCATTCACACGGGGCAGCTAAAAGAGGAGGCCCGCCTCCGGGATGCACTGGGGATGGCGTGCGGGCTGAGCAGGGCAACGGACATGGTGGCGGGCCGGCCACATTCGAAACAGGCCCCTCTTACCTCATCTCCTTTCTCTCCTTTTTCCACTCCTGCAAAACCAGCTGTGACTCGGCATCTCTGTGAACCTGTAGGACACAAGCTAATCACTGAGGTTGCTCTGGCTGCAAATGAGCTCAGGAGGTTATGGGGATTTAACAGGCAACTCTTCTTGGAAGGCCCCTGTGGTGGAAGACATAAGCCCTTGTGTGAAATAACGCATTTTCATATTCCTGGCTACCAAAACCAAAGGTTTAAAAGTCCAACAGTAGAAATGTGGTTTAACAAACAAAGACGGAACATTAGGAGCCTATTAAACAAGGCCCCTATTAACTGCAGCTACTGCAGTATTAGTGAAGGCTACATATAAACACAATGTATACATAGCCACGTAAAGTGTGTGTGTGCGTGTGATACGTATGTTTACACACGTACCACATACACAAGTGTACACTTACCACACACCCCCACCACACGGATCACAGGTAAGTATGAACATAAAAACGGCAGGTAAGTCGAGCAAGCAGGTGTAAGAATATGTGTCTATGGAATATCACATGGAACACGTACATCTCATTTTGACATGCAAGCATATTTGGCAATGAACATGGAATTTTTCTTTAATTTGTGCAAGGAAAGTAGAATTATAAATAGTTTTAGTGTTTCCCCTTGATGTGATATTATCCTTTCTAAAGCATTCAAGAGATAATAAATAGTTGTTTTGTGAAAGACAGGAAGGTAGAGCACTTCAACCACATGGAAAAGCAGAGACTTCCTAGTTGGGCTTAAATGTGAGCTGCAAAAGGCAAGAAGGACAACTGCCCACCACCTAACAAACGGAATCTCAGTCTCTCGAGGCTGAGCAGGAACGCCCCTGCCGGAGTCAGAGGCACACGTGATTGCGGGGGACAGGTGGGGTCCAGCCCCCCTGCTATTCATGCTCACGTGGGCAGCCCTAGAGCCCAGAGGAAAACAGCAAACAAGCAGACCATCTGCTTCCCAGGGGGAGCCAAGGCCCTCTGTTCACTGCCTCCGCCCAAATCAACAGCTTGACGGGCGGTCACCTACTGGCGGCCTCAGCCACTCGCACAAAAACCCATGTGGACTAAGCCTGTATTCTGGGTGGCTGCCCCCCTGCCACGGCCTGTACCCACCCACCCCACCCCCACGCCACCAGATCACCACTGGCTGGGAGGCCGCTCCAGCACTTCCAGGGGTGAGGACAGAGGTTCTGAGAACATTAGTTTTCACACTTTATTCAAGAAGTTACTCACTATGGCATTTCGGCTCTACAAACTATGTGACTAGGAAAGGTAAAATGTGTAGGGCACCCCAACAAATTTCTGCGCCCGCGCGCGCGCACACACATACACACACACACACATCTGTACTGCACACCTACCATGTGCCTGGCATTGTGCTTGATGCTGAAGATGCAAGACAGGACAAGACAGACGCCCCCATGGAGGGAACACCTGGGTAAACAGACCCCGGCAAAGCCACATAACACCAGAGAGTGAGCGGTCAGTCCGTGAGCAGGAACGCCCCACCTCTGCCCACACACCCTTCTCAGCCGCCAATGGGGCACCCCGGTCCTTGCGGAAGCAGGAGGGGAGAGGCGTCTGCTTCCACGCTCCGCCCATAAGTGCAGGACGGGAGAATTCTCTGGTGCCCTGGTGCCGGGCCTAAGGCGTACCAAAGCGAATCTACCCGCGTTCTCTTTCTGAAACACTGCCCAGTGCCATGCGACTTCTCCCTCTACTCCTGCCTGCAGGGGGCCCCCACCCAGGGCCGGCTCTGCAGACCTGAAGGGCCACGTCAGGTCTCCCCACTCAAGGCACATCCTCCAGCTCTTCTAGAAGTGGAGCAGACATGGTGGGCCCCACTGCCCTCCCCGGAACCCTTCTCCACCGTCCACCATCACTGTCAGAGCTCAGTCTCCTCCCCTGGTGCCCCCCCATCAGCTTTTTTTTTCCTTGAGGTACCTCTTCCTCCAGCTCTGCTCCCTGTACAAAGCCAAACTTTTCAAAAAGTCTCAGGTATCTGAAATCTACTTTAAACTACTTCAGAAGAAGGGTGTGCTCCTTTGTGATAGCTCATCTTTAAGTGAAACCATGCACTGTAGGGTGCGTAGTTAACATCAGAAAAGACTCACCAGAAACCCACACCAAAGGCTGATCCCATCTTTGGCCCCATCCTTTTTTTTTTTTTTTTTTAATAGATAATTTTCTTTTATTTTTTTAAAGATTTTATTTATTTATTTGACAGAGAGAAACACAGCCAGAGAGGGAACACAAGCAAGGGGGAGTGAGAGAGGGAGAAGCAGGCTTCCCGAGCAGGGATGCCCACGCCTATATCCCAGCATCACCACCCCTTACTTGCCAAGTTATTTTCCTCCTCTGTGCCTCAGGTTCTTCCGCTATAAAGTGGGGGTGTTAGTCACTTCAACTTAAAAGAGTTGTTTTGAGAATGAAATGAACACAAAGCCTGGAACAGCATCTCCAATATGGTACCTAAAACATGGTGTCTAGAACATGGGGTCCTACGGTGTTGTGTCTAGAGTGTGGTTCTAGAACACCATATCTAGAACATTTCTAAATAGCTTGGTTCTGCTGTTCACGAACTCTGGAATTCAGGATAAGTTACTTGTCCTTCAGACTCAGTTCCCTCTCCTGTAAAATGGAGGCTGCAACGTGAATGGTAATTCCCTCTTCTTCCTTCCCCAGCCTTACATCTTATATAATTATTTCCAAAGTCAGAGAAATATTTTCAGCACTTCCATTCTCTAAAACACAAACTCCTTAATTATCAAACTTTTTCCTCAGAGAGAGGAAAACAAAAAAATTATCCTTAAAGCTAAAATGTAGTGACACATGGGGCACCTGGGTGGCTCAGCTGATTGAGCATCCAACCCTTGGTTTTGGCTCAGTCACGATCTCAGAGTGGTGAGATCAAGTCCTGCACTTGGGGGGCAGGGTGGGGGGAGGTTTACACTCAGCGGGGAGTTTGCTTGAAGATCCTCTCCACCCCTCCTCCACTCTCACGCATGCGCCTGTGTGCATGCACACACTCTCTAAAATAAGTATTTTAAAAACTTTTTAAAAATAAAATAAAATGTAGTGACACTATCCACATGCGGATTATGTCCAGGTGTCCACCCAGCTGCCAGCAGGAGAGAGAGGCTGCACCTGAGGGAAGGTGTCGCTGTCACACCCGAGACCTCTAAAGCTAAGAGCAGGGAAGCACTTTGACCTCCTGCTTTGCACCCTGCACGGCATCTGGCATGTGAAAAGTGACTATTCTTTTTTTTTTTTTTAAGATTTTATTTATTTGACAGAGAGAAACACAGCCAGAGAGGGAACACAAGCAGGGGGAGTGAGAGAGGGAGAAGCAGGCTTCCCGCCGAGCAGGGAGCCCGATGTGGGACTCGAACCCAGGTCTCAGGGATCATGACCTGAGCCGAAGGCAGTCGCCCAACCAACTGAGCCACCAAGGCGCCCCGAAAAGTGACTATTCTTATTGTCTCACCTGTGTACACACTTGATGCTACATTAACCCAGAGCCGATGTCTTTTATTTTTAGAAAAGCACCTCACAGGCAAGCACAGTAAGGGACACATCACAAGTCCTCCTCACAGACCAGCCAAGAACCACCGTGGGCAGAGCACACTGGAAGGAGGCCTGAGGGACGTGCAAGGTCCCATGCTCTTGGCATGTGTGGGCCCGGAGCGAGGGCCTGGCCGGCCACTCCTCGTGCTCAGCCTGAGCTCACTGCCCGCTGCCTCCACAAGGGCTGCCAGTTGGGCTGGGCCAGGCAGGGCCCTGCCCATTCCCAAAGTGGGCCAGCAGGCCACAGGCCATGGCCAGAAGCTCCAGGTGGCTTAGCCACGAGAGTGGGCAGCTCCTTATCCCAAGAAAGCACTCCACTGGGACAGCCACGGGCTGGGTCAGTTAAACCAAGCAGGAAGCAAGGTGTCTCAGGAGAACTGGGAGTGGGTCACAGTGGTAAGTGAGGGGCAGCTTTCGCGGGTCGGAAAATCACCAAAAACAACAGTCCTCGCTAACTGTCCAAAACTGGCTACGTAACTTACACAAAGAAGGAATTGCCACTGAACTCCAGTGAGCCAGCAAATTGTAGGTATTCTGTTCAAAATCCAGTGGAAGCTGCAGGTGGAGATACTGACTTCTGTTCTAAGACGCTCTCCAGCAGGCCATGACGCCCAGCCTGAGGGAGTCATTCCACAGGACCCTTCATTTTACAGATAGGGAAACTGAGGCCCAGAATGGGGAAGTCCCATAGCAGGCCCCGGGCAGAAGCAGGACTAGACCCACACATCAGCAGAGGTCCTCCAATCCCACTAGCCCACAGGACGCCTCCCAGGAGAGCTTTGGCAGGGAAGTGAGGACACAGGTTTCCACCGACAGCGGGATCGACGCTGACGCCTGTGTTTACTTGGCCCCACAGCGCTCTTCCTCTGCATGAATGTGCCGGGCACTTGCAAAGCTCTCTTTGGGGAAACTGGCAAAACTCTCTCAGGGGCAAAATAACCCCAGGAGTTACTCTGCAGGATGCCTTATACCTCATGCTCTATCACCCTGGTTAAAAAGAAAATATCTGAAATAACCTTGATAATTAGCGGACTAACTTCAGCCTTAAAGAAAAAGGAGAGAGGAAAAAAATCCAAACCTGCATCTGTTCCAATAACCCGGTCAGGGTCTGCAGCCAGGTCATGGTTTGAATGTACTGCTCCGTGTTCATGATCCTGAGCTCGGACCTCAGCTCCGGGATGATGGCACCAGTTCGCCAGCCATGCTTCAGGGTCAAATCCTGATCGCAAAGATCAACGGGAGTCAACACTCATCTCGACAGAATTTAAACCATTCCGTTCCCTTTCCCAGACGCAACAGGCATGTGCTGAATTACTTTTTCATTGTAACGGCTAGTTATTAACCAAGCCAAATTCAACGAATTACATCTAATTAAAACCAAGTCAGCCCCAGGCTTTCACTCTTACACCCAAAGAGAGTTCCTGTTCTGGAAATAATTGCTGTCAATCAAGCCTCTGCAGAGACACAGGGTCTGAAATCATTAACCATGGTCTCTAGAACAAGGGTTCAGTCAAGGGCAGAATGAGAGACTCCACCAAAATGCAACTGGATGTCTTCATTTAATCCATCCACAGACCACTGGGGAGCACCCACTGTGTGCTGGGCCTTGTGGGTTACAGGGAATTATAGACTCTCAGGCTTGGAATGATCCTATAACATAGATATACGTGATCACATTTTTCATTCCAAATACAGTAACCTCATAGTTTGGCAAAAAGCCAGAGTATCTGTCAACAGATATATCCTGGTAAATCTAAGATACACAATCAGCATACTAAATGGTTATTCATTTTCTCATCTGGCAAATATTTATCCAACTACTAACTGCCAGGCTCTGTTCTAAACAATGAGGACAAAATAATGAACAAAAACTGACAAAACCCTGCCCTCGTGGGAAATATAGGCAGAAAATAAACAAGTAAATTACAAAGGCAGGTGGTGATAATAACAATGGTCAAAAATCAAGCAGAATAAGAGGAAAAAGAGTCACCATTGTATATAAAGTGGTTAGGAAAACCAGGCCAATAAAGGGATGTTTGAGAAGAGATTAGAGGGGAAAGAGAGTGAAAATATGAACTATGTGGGAGGAGAACAATTCAGGAAAAACAGTACGTGCAAAAGCCCTGGGGCAGGAACATGCTGGGGTGGGGGGGGGCATGGAGGTAGAAGTGTAAGGGAACAGCTAGCCAGGGAGCCTACAGCAGAGCAGGAGAGGGCAGAGGCGGGTTCTGCCTTCAGAGAAGGACAGATCAAGGCTTTAGAAGGACGGATCAAGCAGGGCCTTGTAGGAAACAGGAGGAAATCGGGCTTTTACTCTAAAGAATAAAGGAAAGCTTTGAGGCTTTAAGAATAAAGTGGTATAAGGTTTACATCTTCAAAGTTCACTGGCTACTCACGTAAAGCCAGAATCCCTGCTCTGTAAGTGTAAGGACACTACCTACCTTCTTCACCCACCGACTTTCTTTAAACCTTTCAGTATTTTTCCTTCTCCCATAATATATGAAAACCTACAGCACAACCTTTTAAATACCCCCAATGGTGACAAACTTTTGAAGGTAGCTTTTATTTCTGAAAATAAGAAGTCATCGGGAACATTCCTAAGACTAAAGTATGTGATAATAAATTACTAATGATAAAACTGATTCTCTCCTATTCCTCACCCTGGCTTTCAGACCTATCCCAAAAGGGGTTCCCAAATGTGTATTGAGAAATAGGAGCAACCTCAGAAGTATCTATATTCCCATGGGGACTCCCCTGAAGGATAATGTGCTTTGACATATAATTTCTGACATGTTAATGAATTGATCTTCTATAACAGTGGTTTTCAAACTCTGGCATGAGATCCAACTATATGCTCCAAAAGACTATTTGTTTTTATTTATTTATTATCTCTGCACCTAATGTGGGTCTCAAACCTACAACCCTAAGATCAAGAGTCACAAGGTTCACCAACTGAGTCAGACAGGCATCCCCCCTCTAAGACACTCATTTTAGATCTGGGAACACCCATAGATTGAAAGGACTAAAAAAGATACTCCATACAATTAGTAACCAAAAGAGCAGGAGTGCTATGCTAATATCAGACAAAAGAGACCTTAAATCAAAAGCTGTCACAAGATACAAAAAAATGACAATTATAGGATGATAAAAGGTCAACTGTTATCATATAACACTTATAACCACATATACACCAAAGATCAGAGCTCCACAATATATGATGCAGATATTAACAGAACTGAAGGAAACAATAGTCAGCTCTGTAGGAAGAGCAAGAGACTTCAACAGCCCACATTCTATAACAGAAAAATGACCAGACAGAAGATGACACATCAGGAAATAGAGGACGTGAACAACACTGAAGACCACCAGACCTCACAGACATATGCAGAACGTGCCATCCAACAAAAGCAGAATGCATGTTTTTCTCCACACATTTGGAACAGTATCCAAGATAGACCTTATCTTAGGCCCCAAAACAAGTCATAATATACAGAGTATCCTTACTGCTCACAAGGAGTGAGGCTAGAAATCAAAAGAAAAAACTAAAAAGTTCACAAACATATGGGAATGAAAGAACACGTTCTTAAACAATGAGTCAAAGAAATCATAAGAGACATGAGAAAATACCCCATGCCAAATTTAAAGACAAAAGCACACAGGACATAACAAAACCTATGGGATGCAGCAAATGCAATACTCAGAGGGAAATTTATAGTCATACACATTTACAATGTGAAAAAGGAAAGGTCCCAAATTAACAATCGAACTTTACACAATAAGAAAGTAGACAAAAACAGAGAAAAAAAAAAAGAAAAAGAAAACAAAAACAAAACCCAGAACACTCAAATTACTTAAATCAGAAACTTAAGTAGTAACAATACTACCAATCTTATGGAAATAAAAAGAATTATAAAAGCTACAGACTACTGTACACCAACAACCTGAATAAGCTGGATGACATTCCCAGAAACCCACAACCCACCAAAACTGACTCATGAAGAAATACAAAATCTGAAAAGACCTCTCACTAGTAAGGAGAGTGAATCAGAAATCAAAACCCTTCCAACAATGAAAAGCCCAGGACCCGAGAGACCATTTCACTGGTGAATTCCTCCAAACATCTAGAGAGGAATTAACACCAATCCTTCTCAAACTCTCCCCAAAACTGAAGAGAAGGGGTCAGTTCCTAACTTATTCTGAGGCAATTATTACCTTGATCTCAACTTTCAGGGTGAAAAGGTGTTTAAAACACAGATGGCTGAGCCCCAGCAAAGATTGTGACTCAGCAGGTTTGATGTGAGGCCCAAGAAACTGCATTTCTAACAAGTTTCCCAGGTGATGCTAATGTCACAGGGACCACACCTGAACAAACTACTGCCCTGTGGGCACCTCTCACAACGTAAAGACCTGTATGTGTGAGTGTGTGCGTGTGCACGCATGCGCCTTCACAGGGCCCTGTACCCACATACCTCAGGGTAGCTCACAGGAATCTCATTGCGGGCCGAAGACACCACTCAGCAAGAGGCTGAGTGTCACTCAGCGGAACATCCTGGTAGCATCAACATGGCGACAGTAGTACTTTATATCCCGACTTTACTAAGCACTTTCACATACATTATCTTACTTCATGCTTCTCACAAATGAGGAGATCGGGGCTTGGAGGACATGTATAAGGTCACCCAAAGAGAAAGAGTAGAACTGGGATGAAAACCTGTCTTTCAGTTCTGAGCCCATGATTCCTTCCACTAGACCCTCAGCCCGCTGGACAGAAGTGACCATGTGGAGTGTGTGCTGGAATTACCTGGGACGGATGTCTCTGCACTCAGGCACTGCAATCAACCCCTTCGCCTCCACCTCCACTAGACCATCTGAAGTCTGAGGCCACAGACCTGGGACTCTAGTGCGTGTGTTCTGAAAAGGCTTCCCAGACGGTCCCCCTGCACAGCCCATTACACCTCACTGCTTGGATGGCCAGCGCACACAAGAGGGACAGAAACATAACACCACTCTAACATGGGTCCAAATGCTCAGAAACACCAATGATGGGACAGCCAGCCACGGCCCTGCTGTGGTGACACTGTGGACACTGGGTGTCACTCAGACTTTGCACACCGTGCACGGTACAACCAGCCTGGGCTCACTGAGCAGGAGCCAGGAGCCGAGCGTGGCAGAAAACGTGATCGGCTCGGTCTTATTCCAATTATACATTAAGTCGTAATTCAAGTCCTGCGACTCTGCTCTAGTTATGCCAATGGGCATGAAAACGCCTCATTTTCTTATAATAGCTATTTCCTAGAAATGCCAGTTTTTGAACTTGCAAAAGAAGCCCTGACTGTTTATGAATTCTTCTCTGTGTGCCTCTGATGTTTAATAAGAGGACAGAAAAGAAAAGAACACTGGCATTTATTTCTTACCATTACTTAAATGGAAAGATTCTTCTGAAAAATCCTGAGTAAGTTGCTAATTTTTATCATGAAAAAAAAAATTTACCTTTTTACACCCCTGATCCACTCCATTCAGTAAAAAATAAGACATTTAAAAAAAAGGCAACCTAGTCCTCATTTTATGAAAGCATAAAAATGGTCATAAACAAAAGAGAAATTCCTTAGGAAGTGAAACTAACACATCTGTCCCCCAACAAAGAAAAGGAAAAAAGGCTCCTCACCGCCAGGTCACTGTATATGTGGTCACCAAAATACAACACTTTGGATCCTCTCCATCCAGTAAGCTTCAAAAATTCATACAAATTCCCCTGCAATAATAGAAAAATATAGATATCATCTATTATATATATACTTTTATAACCTGTGACCCCAAATATGTTTTTTAAAACTTAGCTTTTATATATAATTTATCAAAACATAAAAGATAAAAACACCTTTGCATGAATTCTCTCAGACCTTTCTTCTAAGTCAAATGCACTTTCCAAAAATGATTCATATGCTATATACCTCTTTGCAATGATCTTTCTTCACTGAGCATTCTATGACTATGTCAATAAATACTAACCTACCATTTCGGTAGCTGAGAAATACTGTGATTCCTTTTACCAATTCCCTAATGTTGGACATTTACCTTGTTACTGATTTTGTAACTCATAGTAAATATTCTTGGAGCAAAGTGAGCTACCTCTTAATAATATCCTTGGTCTAACTCCCTCCTAGCAGGATAGTTGTATCAAAGCAAATCTTTCAAGGTCTAGAAAATACACTTACTGCCAAGTCCTGATTATAAATACACCAGGAAAGTTTCAGGTTTTTTAACCGTGTAAGTGCTGTTCTGTAATTTCATGTATTTATAAATCTTAAAGAAATATAAAAATGTTAGAGGATGAGATAAAACGAACTTAAGTAACACAAGAAGGGTCAGTGATTCTATCACTTATTCAAACATTTGAGAGCTTTACTGATACTAAAATATATCAAAACTGTCTATAAAATTCAGTTCCAGAAAATAATCACTAATTTAAGGTGATACACCATATGATTCAGTGCTTCAAGAGAAATAGCCCCGGTTTACTACTAACATCTTAAATTGTATACACTATGAAAGTAATGCTTTAAATTGTTTTTAAAGTCTGTTCGAGGCTGAGTTAATTTAGACATAACACACTGAAAATATACTGACTGAAGTTTAAGTTTTGCTGCCAAGTTATAAATAGCTAATTGAAGGAGAACACCCAGAACTATGCCGGGCACAGAGGAGGCCTCAACCAGCGTGGGCTGTTATTGCTGTAACTGCCCACAAAGCAAAGGAACAAGAAGGAAAAAATCAGTCATGGGGTACCTGCTTATAGATCTGGCCTTTCTGCAACTTGTGGATCTTGTCCCAGAGTAAGACACCTTTCTCGTTCACCTTGCGGAAGGGTCTGACAACAGAAAGGGAGACACTATGACCTGGGGGACTGTGCACGCTGTCTGCTTAGGAAATACCGCACGGTTACTCAGGGGGAACAGAAAGGACTGCACAGACCTGGCAAAGCCTGGAGCCCAAACGCCACCACCACACCCCCCGGGCCCAGTGCATACATCCCGAACCACAGACCCCAGGATCCAAAAGGCATTTAGTGAGGAAAGAACTCCAGGGTCAAATAAAGTTGGGAAACACTAGGCACTACTTATGTCCCTCTTAAAAAGTCACTGAGGACTATAGAAAGCCCTCCCAGGAGAAAAACTTTCAGATTTCCTAAAATGTATTTGATCACACAGAGAAAATCTGCTTCACAAATACAGCTCATGGAAATACTGCCTTAGTACACGTGTCCCTCTCCGTGCTTGAAATCCAGCCACTCTACACACAAAACAGATCTGAGGTTAAGACAAATCACTTTATGATGGAGAATGGGAGTAAGAATAAAGGATCTCAGGAGCTCCCCTCTGCCGGGAGCCGGCCCCGGCATTGGTCGGTCAGGGTTCCCTGAAGGTGGTGACGGAGTTGGCGATATGAGAAGACCAGACGCGAAGAGTGGTGGGCAGCTCCTGCTGTCTCCTCCTCTCCTGAAGACTGTGTCTTCAGGGTTCTTTATTTAAAGCCTTTTAGTTACAGCTCTTCTCGAGGGGAGGGTGTATGATGATAGAGATTTGTAAGAGCTCTGCCCTATGGATCCCGGCAAATGGCGCCCGAACAGGGACTTGAAACAGGGACCTGAAGGTAACTCCCCTTCCCTTGAGCCCTTGGTTAATTCGGGACAGATAGGCTCCTGCCCTAGGGTGCTGCAGACTCGCCTGTAGAGAGTAGACAGGTTAAGAGATGGGGCAGTAGGTCAGAACTTGGTTTGAGAAGTTTTGTGTCTTCTAAAAAGTTCAAAATGGGAAAAACGGAGTTAAAAGAAAGGCAAGTGTTTATCAAAATAATTAAGAAAATGTGTTCTGTTAAGGGAATAGAAATCCGTGACAAACAACTTGTTTTTAGAGTTTATAGATCGATGTTGCCCATGGTTTCCAAAAGATGGGACCTTAAGTTTAGATACATGGAATAAAGTAGGACGAGATATACAGGCATATTATACTGAGCATGGCCCAAAAGATGTTCCTATAGAAGCCTTTTTCCGGGGCGCCTGGGTGGCTCAGTTGGTTAAGCGACTGCCTTCGGCTCAGGTCATGATCCCGGAGACCCGGGATCGAGCCCCACATCGGGCTCCCTGCTCAGCGGGAAGCCTGCTTCTCCCTCTCTCACCCCCCCTGCTTGTGTTCCCTCTATGGCTGTGTTTCTCTCTGTCAAATAAATAAAATCTTTAAAAAAAAAAAAAAAAAGAAGCCTTTTTCCTTTGGGCTTTATTAAAGGACCTGCTGGATCCCATGCCCAGTCCTGAGCTTTTAAATAAGCGACTTCAAGAGGCTCAATTAAGTGATGCCTCCGAGAGCACCCCATTGATAGAAAAGAAGCAAAGTGAAGCAGAAAAGTCTGTTGTGGCAGTTACTATACATAGCAGCTCTGACAAGGAAAATCAAAATTCCGAGGACGAGCTTCCTCCTTCAGTTGTGGCCAGTCTGAAGGAAAAGGCTGCTCAGAATCACAATTCTAGGGGGGCAGATCCCGCCCCTTCCCGTAAACAAGTTAGCTATGAAACTCAAACAGTTGAGAATATTGAGGAAAAAGAAAATCAAAAACCAACTAAGTCTGGCAGTAAATACCACCCCCCACCGCCAGCAAGCCTCATAGGCTTTCAGGGGGCAATGCATAAAGCCCTAAAAGATGGGGATACTACATTTTGTTGCCCTATCCTTTTTGATGATGAATGGAACGAGCCACATTGGGAACCTCTTCCCTATAAGGTGCTTAAAAAGTTAAAGAAGGCAGTCATTGATTATAGGCCTAGGTCCCCCTATACCCTGCAATTACAGGCTAAGGCTAAGGCACGATTTTTTCCTGTGCTGCCCACTAAAAAACCTGTCAAACCATCAGCCCCTAAGGCCTTCGTAGTGGATCTGGCTGAGCCCTCTTCCTCAGACTCTTCTTCAAAAAGCAAAACAGAAAAAGAGAAGCCTTTTGATCCTGGGGGTGAGATTGACCTGGAGGAAGAGGCTGCTAAATATCTTAATCCAAATTGGCCTCCATTACTTCGGCCTCTTAAAATGATAAGAAAAGGCCTAAACCCACCTCTCACTTACGCTGGCTGCTCGTGAAGCCAGGGCCAAAGGTAAGAGTCTTTTGGCTTTTCCTCTTATTATAGCAGAGGAGGGAGAGCCTTCTTGGGAGGCTATACCCTGTAAGCTGGTCAAAGAACTAAAGGAGGGGTGCTCTAAGTATGTGATAGTCTAAAGAAAGAAGTATGTTCATAGAAATAATAAAGCAGATGTTGCAGAAAAAAGAAAGGAGTAAAAGTATGTGATAGCTTAAAGAAAGAAGTATGTTCATAGAAATTATAAAGCGAATGTTGCAGGAAAAAAAGGAGTAAAAGTGTGTGATAGTCTAAAGAAAGATGTTCATAGAAATAATAAAGAGAATG
>PITA01003595.1:0-32438 GCA_004023965.1 Spilogale gracilis
TAAAAAAAAAAAAAAAAAAAGTAGGCCCATGTAGCACATGGAGTCCGGCAGGGCTTGAGCTCATGCGTCAGACAGCTAACTGACTGAGCCACCCAGGCACCCACCGTACAAAAGGTTTTTAAAAAAAGAATATAGGCGCCTGGGTGGCTCAGTGGGTTAAAGCCTCTGCCTTCGGCTCAGGTCATGATCTCAGGGTCCTGGGATCAAGCCCTGCATCTGGCTCTCTGCTCAGCAGGGAGCCTGCTTCCTCCTCTTTTCTCTGCCTGCCTCTCTGCCTACTTGTGATCTCTCTCTCTCTCTCTCTGTCAAATAAATACATAAAATCTTAAAAAAAAGAGAGAATATATAATGTATCTTGATCAACATACTTTCTCATAAACTTAGGAAGTTATCATCAGTTTGAAGTACCTTAAAAATTTACTTCAATTTTTAAGATTTCGTTTTTCAAATGAGAAAAAGAAACTGAAGTGTAATTCCTAGAGTCTGCACCAGCATAACAGGGCTAAGCTACACTTTCTATCTTAATTGTTCCTATTTTCCTTCTACACAAGCAACATCCTTAAAGAAAGTTAATTTCCATGGCGTAAGATCTGGGGAAACCATCTGAGATTTTATTCAATAAAAGTAGTAACTGCAGGGACACCTAGGCGGGCTTATTTGGTTAAATGCCTGATATCAGCTCAGGTCATGATCTCAGGGTCCTAGGACTGAGCCACACATTGGCTGCTTCTCCCCCTGCTCATCCCCCTGATCATGCTTTCTCTCTCTCTCTCAGATATATAGTCTTAAAAAAAAAGTAATAATAAGGGGCGCCTCAGTGGCTCAGTTGGTTGAGCGACTGCCTTCGGCTCAGGTCATGATCCCGGAGACCCGGGATCGAGCCCCACATCGGGCTGCCTGCTGGCGGGAAGCCTGCTTCTCCCTCTCTCACTCCCCTTGCTTGTGTTCCCTCTCTCGCTGTGTTTCTCTGTCAAATAAATAAAATCTTTAAAAAATAATAATAATAATAGAGTAACTGCAACAAGGATAGCAACCAATATTTTGAGTATCATGGTACTATAGAGCCCCTAGTATGACTTTTTTGCCATGTTACTTATTTTGTAGTATAAAATAGCAATGCAGGGATGCCTGGCTGGCTCAGTCGGTAGGGCATGTGAATCCTGATGTCCCGGGTCTTGTATTTAAGCCACAGGCTGGGTACAGAGGTCACATTAATTTACAAAAAAACCCCAAAAAACCCACAAAAAAATCCTCAAGTATAAAGTATTGTACCTGGAGTAAAAAAATTTTCACAAACTCACCATTAGCTGATTTTAAATCAGGAAGAATGTGATTCACAAAGAACTCAGTCAGGTTTACAAGTTCATTTGCTTGTGTAATTCCATGCTGAAAAACAAATTTTTAACAGGGTAAATGACATGAAATACCTGCAGACAGCTAACACAAGCTATCATGTAAGAAATTCAGGCAACTTTTATTTATTTAGTCTCAAAATTTTATTTATTCATTTGAGAAAGATACACAGAGAGAGAGCACAAGCAGGAGGAGAGGGAGAAGCAGACTTCCCGCAGAGCAGAACTGGAAGCAGGAATTGATCCCAGGACCCAGAGATCAAGACCTGAGCCAAAAGCAGACATTTAACCATCTGAGCCACACAGGTGCCCTTAGGCAACTTTTAAAAGGACAGGTTATAGTCAGAATGGCCAAAATTAACAAGACAGGAAACAACAAGTGTTGAAGATACCGCAGAGAAAGGGGAACCCTCTTACACTGTTGGTGGGAATGCAAGTTGGTGCAGCTGCTTGGAAAACAGTGTGGAGATCCCTTAAAAAACTAAAAATAGAGCTACCCTATGACCCTGCAATTGCACTACTGGGCATTTACCCCAAAGATACAGATGTAGTGAAAAGAAGGGCCATATGTACCCCAATGTTCATTGCAGCAATGGCCACAATTGCCAAACTGTGGAAAGAGCCAAGGTGCCCTTCAAAAGACGAATGAATAAAGAAGATGTGGTACATATATACAATGGAATACTACACCTCCATCAGAAAGGATTGGAAGAGATTATGCTGAGTGAAATAAGCCAAGTAGAAAAAGTCAAGTATCACATGGTTTCACTCACATGTGGTGCATAAGGGGTAATATAGAGGACAGTAGAAGGAAAGGAAATGGGAAGTAGGGTAATTCGGGGACAGAAATGAAACATGAGAGAATTTGGACTCAGAAACAAACTGAGGGTCTTGGAGGGAAAGGGTGGGGGGATGGGAGAGCCTGGTGGTCGGTACTGAGGGCACGTATTACATGGAACACTGGGTGTGGGACATAAACAATGAATCTTGTTTAACACTGAAAAAAATTTAAAAAATTAAAAAAAAAAAGACAGGTTTTGGGGCACCTGGTTGACTCAGCTGGTTAAGCAGCTGACTCTTGATTTTGGGTTGGGTCATAAAATCAAGGTCGCGAAGCTGGAAGCCTGCTTAAGAGGCTCCCCTTGCCTTCCTTTTGCCCTTCACCCCTCTCTAAAACAATAAACAGGTTACAAATGGAGGTAACACTTCAAATCACAAACTGCTTAAATATAAAAAATCAGACTATTTTAATAGACAATGAAGAAATCTCCCTAATTTAAGCTAAGTTTAAATTGAGCACAGTATATACACTGAGTCTCAGCTAAGGGAAATCAATGTGGTATCTAGCAGTTTTTTGTCCGTAAGAAAATTAAGTGTTTAATGTATCGATGTAAAGTCATCTTGGGAGACTACCTAAATTCTAATCAGAACACATTATCTAGCAAAGTAGGCTGTATCCTTACGAATGTATTAGTTCTGATTTCTGTGGTTACCGCACCAAGTCTATTTTACAAACAAACTATATTGAAAATATTCACCTTCTGTGTTTGGGCTTTTGATGCCAAAGATGTCACTAGGTAAATGGCTGCATCTTTGTGTTTCCAGTTGACAGATGGGTTTTTTGCATATTCCTGCAGCATGGAATTAACATAACCAGAGAAGATTCCTGTCACAGGTCCCTCAAAAAACTTGCATAATCCTCGTACTAGATCACAAGCAGCTCTGCGTCTAGTATCAATATCTATAAAATGAAAGGGAAATATATCATAGGAGAAAGAGACAACTAACCAACTGATCAAGATTATAAGACAACAAATTATCATCTGATCATTCTTAGCAAGATGAACAATGAAAAAAATTCTTAAAAAAAAGAAACATTCTTTTGTTCACAAGAAACACAAAATGGAAACTAAAAAGGTTATAGTAGTAGTTACACACTAATAAGCATGTTAAAAAAGAGAAGGCAGGTGATTCAACATTGAACACTATGCTCAAGCTCAGACAAGAGCTGCTCTTTAAGGTATACAAGGTTAGAGGAGGAAAGGGAGTTGAGACAACTCCCACTCCTCCCCATAGTGACCAAGAGCAACCTTTAAAGAGCTTTGCTAACAGACTAAGTTAAAAACCAAAATATATACCAGATCCTTCCAAATCTCTTCTTATGTACTCCTCAGAATTATCTTCAAAGGCTTCTTCATCAGCAGCTACAAAGAGAGATGGCACTTCAAATAACCCGTCAAAAGACATAACAAATCATTGTACTTTCACAGCCAAGTACGCAGAAGACCATGTAGAATTGCCATGTTTTCCAGCAAAATGTTCCTTCCCAAATAAAGACTGCATATATATACATATATATGTATTTGTGTATTTTAAGATTTTTTTTTTTTAAGGATTTCATTTATTTGACAGAGAGAGAGAGAGCACAAGCAGGTAGAGGGAGGAGAAGCAGGCACCCCACTGACCAGGGAGTCTGATGTGGGGCTTGATACTAGGACCCTGAGATCATGACTTTAGCCTAAGGCAGATGCTGAACTGACTGAGCCACCCAGATGCCCCTATTTCTTTCTTTCTTTCTTTCTTTTTTTTTTTTTTAAAGATTTTATTTATTCGACAGAGAGAAACACAGCCAGAGAGGAAACACAAGCAGAGGGAGTGAGAGAGGGAGAAGCAGACTTCCCACCGAGCAGGGAGCCCGATGTAGGACTTGATCCCGGGTCTCTGGGATCATGACCTGAGCCGAAGGCAGTTGCTCAACCAACTGAGCCACCCAGGCGCCCCCCCAAATTTCACTTTTTTTTTAAGTAGTTTTTTTTTTAAAGATTTTATTTATTTGACAGAGAGAGAGAGATCACAAGTAGGTGGAGAGGCAGGCAGAGAGAGGAGGAAGCAGGTTCCCTGCTGAGCAGAAAGCCCAATGCGGGCCTGGATCCCAGGACTGAGATCATGACCTGAGCCGAAGGCAGAGGCTTTAACCCACTGAGCCACCCAGGGCCCCCCCCCCATTTCTTATACATACATACATATTTATTAAGATTTTGTTTATTTATTTGACAGAGAGCGAGAGAGGGAGCACAAACAGGGGAAGTGGGAGAGGGAAAAGCAGGGTTTCTGCCGATCAGGGAGCCCGATGTGGGGCTTGATCCCAGGACGCTGGGATCAAGACCTGAGCTGAACGCAGATGCTTAACAACTGAGCCACCCAGGCACCCCTACTTCATACATTCTTAATCGATACTTAAGAGCAGATGTTGTTCTAATGTGCCCATGTCCCCAGAACTGCACTATAGAACCAGCTTCAAAAAAGGTGAATGTCGGGGCCCAAGCCAGGGATGCCTACTTTTTATTTTGCTAGATAGGACATTAAAAAAAAAAACAAAAAAAAACCCGAAGAGCCTAACAACTATAATCACCATTATTTCATCAAAGTCCTTTCAAACCAGAAAAAGTAGGATAGGCAACATCAAAATAAAGATTTGTCCTTTATAGTTTTACGAAAACACAACAGGAAATAAAACCTCACACTGTGCTGTCCTTGATTCCTTTTAGTTCCTGGTTATTTGAGAACCACTGATCTAATGATTATTTTGACATAAAACACAATTCCTTCCACATTTACTACTGTAAGAAATAGTACCAGCTGTAAGAAGACAATTTGTATACAAATATAATATTAGGACTCTCACCCTTAACCAGAAACAAAGTGGGCTTCAGCTCTGCATTTAAAGGTTATCAATCACTTCCATGTTCAACTATTTGACAATAGCTATTTATCTCGGTGAAACACTAAATTAAATAAAACCAAATTCTTTCCTAAACTGAGATCCTGGGTGGTTTCCATTCTTCTCAATATAACAGAATTTTTTTAGCCTTATTCAATACTTCTGTGAAAAATGGTCTACAGCATAAAACAAACCTTATCGCAGCAACACTCACAAATGTCTTTTATACCACTCTTTTTTGTCTTCTGTCTTGGTTTAGAAAACGGATTAAGTGACCTAAAGTTTTTTTTTTAATTATTTTAAAGATTTGATTTATTTATTTGACAGAGAGAAACCACAAGCAGAGGGACTGAGAGAGGGAGAAGCAGGCTTCCCACAGAGCAGGAAGCCCGATGTGGGGCTCAATCCCAGGTCTCCAGGATCATGACCTGAGCCGAAGGCAGTCGCTTAACCAACTGAACCACCCCAACAGTAAGTTTTAATTAGCAATAAAAAAACTTAGACTGCATGTATTATAAAAAGCAACAGGAGCAGAATAATAAATTTATACTAATATATGCTTTTCAAAACTAATATATGCTTTTAATCTAATCCTGAAGAGGCTTTAGACTTTGTTATATTTACCTCTAAATTCCATGTTAGGCACAATAACCTTCTCACAGATACTTGTCAGCGTGTTCTGGTCCTCAAACAGATTCTTATAGTGAGGTCTCTCACAAACTGAAGCCAGAAACTGAATTGCATTACTTACTAACTGGAATAAAACACAAAAATGGGCATTTTTAAAAAATAGGCGTATTTTTAAGAGCAAAACTGAATCGTTTATTTCTTCGGGGAGGCAGGGAGGGAATGTCTTAATTATGTGTCTCCATCATCACCTTACCAAATCATATTTAACCTCTTGACCTGTTGTAACTAGTAAATTCCAGATGGCTGTGACAAAACGAGGCAGGTATCGTTGAAATTCTTCATCGTACTTCTGTGCATAGAGTGCAGCATTGTCACAAATCTGGGATTTTAAGAGCTCCAATAAGCCTGCTTCCTCTTCATCCTCACATAAGAAAAAAACAGAAAACTTAATTAATAAGCATTTCATTTGTTATTTATTTGAAAGACTAAACAAATACATTGACATTGGCATAGTTCTAGATTATTACAACCCTTGGTTTTATTTTTAATTTCAGGAATTACAGCTATTCTGTATTTAAGGTAACTTTAAAGTTTTATATCTATTAATCACAGAGCACAGCTCTCAAAGTTTTCAAACTAGAGATTTTTCTTCTGGTTGCTGAATCATGAAATATTTACATATGAAATTGAAAATAACATCTTCCTAGAAAAATCTGAATGATAAAAGACCATAGCACACCTTCCTTTATAACATGGTCAGCTATACTGTCTTGTTATCTCCTCCCAACAGGTTCTCATTTCAAATACATTAAGATAAAATAATGCTATAGGATGGGGCATGTAGGTGGCTTAGCCGGCTAAGCCTCTGCCTTCAGGTCAGGTCACGATCCCAGGGTCCTGAGATCGAGTCCTGCATCAGGTTCCCTGCTCGCGGGGTGTGTGTCTGCTTCTCCCTCTCCCTTTGCTCCTGTGCTCTCTCCCTCACTGACTCTACTTCTCAAATCAATAAAATCTTAAAAATAATAATAATGCTATAGGAGTCTCACCAATAATATTCTGGTTATAAAATATTAAAAAGTGGGGTGCCTGGGTGGCTCAGTTGGTTGAGCGACTGCTTTCGGCTTGGGTCATGATCCCGGAGACCCGGGATCGAGCCCCGCATCGGGATCCCTGCTCAACGGGAAGCCTGCTTCTCCCTCTCTCACTCCCCTGCTTGTGTTCCTCTCTAGCTGTGTTTCTGTCAAATAAATAAATAAAAATCTTAAAAAAAAAAAAAAAAAAAAGCAATCTAGGGCGCCTGGGTGGCTCTGCCTTCGACTCAGGTCATGATCTCGGGGTCCTGGGATCAAAGCCCGCATCGGGCTCTCTGCTTAGCGGGGAGCCTGCTTCCTCCTCTCTCTCTGCCTGCCTCTCTGCCTACTTGTGATCTCTCTCTCTGTGAAATAAATAAATAAAATCTTAAAAAATAAAAATAAAAAGCAACCTAACTTAAGGGTCAAACTTGTGGTCGGCATGCCTGCTGCCTATTTTTCTAAGTAATGTTTTACTGAAACACAGCCATGCTCATTGCTTCTTTACATTTACACAATTTACAGTATTGCCTATGGCTGCTTTCATTCAACTATAACTGCAGAGCTGAGTAGCTGGACCAGAGACTATACAGCCCACAAAGCCAAAAATATCTACCACCTAAACCTTTACAGGAAAAATTTGCCAACCCCAATCTAAACCATGACAGTCATTTATATAATGATCTCTACTATAACAGCAATCCATAAACAACTTTTGAGCTGTACTATGTGCCAAAGAACTCAAATTTAGAAGAGAGAACAGGAATCTACTCAAGGCATAAATGTAAGGGATATTACATAGTGAAATGACATAAGGTAGTACATGTCTAATGGGTAAACAGCTCCCTATAAGAGTCCTAGGTGGAAAACTTTCTTTAGATATGTGTTTTTCTGAGGGTGCCGTTTTTTTCATACTGGACTGAAAGTATTTCATGGGAGCTGTATTTTTGTTGTTGTTGCTTTTTAGGTAAATCTCACACAAAATTTGCTGTACACCCATAGCAACAGTTCTCTGCACCCCACTGCTAAAAACTGATTTGAATCACCTATTCTAATTTTATCTGAAATAGAAGCATTCTTAATATTTTGCTTTTTTATGCTGTTTCTTGGAAAAGAGGTAAATCATACGTCTATTAATAAGCAAATAATAACACAAAGTGTCAAAATGAAAAGTACATACTATTATAAAATCCAGACGAGAAATTTTAACACATTACAAACCTTCACAGTGTCCCCACATTTCCATGCTGCACTGACTTTTTAAAAAGAGCCTATTGATATAAAGATTTAAGTTTTCTTAATATCTTCAATGATAGCTTTCTGTTTCACAACAGGTTCACAGTGTGAATACTCTGAGGCTTTACTTTCAATCCTGTGAAGAAACAGCCTTCTCTATAAATTGTGAATCTACCTATGCCAGGCCACAATAAGAGTCATTCTGTGTGCTAAAAATAACCAAACATAAACTGATTTTAAATAAAAAATAATTTGAAAAATAATAACCAAACATAGAACATCCACATAATCAAATATTATTATATTCTTGGGTTCTACCTATTAACAGTACAAGAATAAAAAATTTTTTAGGAACGAAAATCTAAACGTTTAGTAAAACACGCAACTCTCAGTCTCTGGGTCCTGAGTTTGAGCCCCATGTTGGGCAGAGTTTACTTAAAAAATAAGTAAATAGGAACGTCCGGTTGGCTCAGTTGGTTAAGTATCTGCCTTTAGCTCAGGTCATGATCCCTGGGTCCTGGGATTTAGCCCCACATCAGGATCCCTTCTAAGTGAGGAGTCTACTTCAACCTCTTCCTCTGCCTGCTGCTTCTCCTGCTTATACCTCCCTGACAAATAAATAAAATCTTTAAAAAAATAATACAAATGCTCTCAAATAACTATTTCATTTCCTGAAGTCTAACTATATTCCAAGGTTTTCAGAGGGTACGCTTTTTATTTTACATTTTTTAAAATGCAGATATAATCAAAATCTAATATTATATTTCAAACAATTCTTCATTTATAACATGGTTACCTATGAAATATTTTTAAATACTTACATCAGTTTGTAGAAGCTTATTATCTAACGTCAAGAGGGTATGAAAATTGTTCATCCAAGTTTCCATATTATCTTCAAAAAATTCAGGGAGGTCCTAAAGAATAAACACTGACTTGAGACTTTTGATTAAAATCAATGTTGTTTCAGTAAGCTTTGCCCCCATGCCAAACAGGCTCAAGTCCACACTCCTCAGCATAAGCCAACAACCATTAACTATTTAGACAAGAATTCTTTATTCCAGGGGCACTCAGTAAGCATCTGCCTTCGGCTCAGGTCATGATCCCAGGGTCCTGGGATTGAGCCCAACAGGAAGACTGCTTCTCCCTCTCCCACTCTCCCTGCTTGTGTTCCCTCTCTCGCTGTGTCTGTCTCCCTCTGTCAAATAAATAAAATCTTAAAAAAAAAAAGAAAAAAAAGAAAAAAGAATTCTTTATTCCAGCCGGGTCTGGCAGCTGAGTAAACCACTGACTCTCTGGTTTATACACTTTCAATTACAAATGATGCGAGCTATTTCCTGTCCCAATCTAAATTCACTTACTGTTGCAAAGGTCAGCTAAGACTGTTATGAAGACTTTCCTTACAAAGTTTCAAGTGCTTACTAGTATCTTTTTACTTTCTCAACTATCACACATTTATTGTAAGATGACCACCAATTCAGACTCACTGTCTTATATAGCTACTGATTTCCTGTGCCACAGTACTGCCTTCTTAATGAAGGAAAGGCCACCCCGAGGATAAAGATCATGGCTCCATTCTTTGGTCTTCCAGACGATGCCTAACAAGTTATTAGGAGCCTCATCCTACCTGATTTCTAGGAAGTAGAACTCAAAAGAAGGTGTAAGCAAAAAGAGTGATATCTTTTAAGTAAGAATTTCTCAAACTGGTGTCCAGCTGAGCACTGATGTAAGAATACCATTTTGAACTGTTCATCTCCTATTCTGCCTATTCCTTTTGGAGAACGCTCTTCCTACCACTCTGAGTGCAATCATGTTATGAGGAGGAAGTCCAGGTACTTGGCCCTGGCTGTGAGCAATGAAAAGGCCAAACTATTCCTCTTGCATCTCAGTATAGTAATCTGTACCATTAAGACATATCTTCTCATTCCTGGAGCACTGAATCTTAAAGTAATGATTCAAGAACAAAAAGAATGGGAGGGGGTGTCAGAGGTGAGGAATAGGGTGGCTGGGTTATGAAAAAAAAAAAAAAAAAAGAATGGAGGCCACTATCTCAGTAGCAAGACAGTGACCAGGCATTTTCTACTAGAAGTATATGGCTATTTCCTCTAAATGCCACTGGTTCTTATACCAAACCTGTTTTTTTAGCATTCTGTCTCCCATGCTTCCAATAAAAGCCTTAGTGTGTAAGCTAGCCATAAACCTCCAACCAAAAAAACTGTTTCTCCAGTGTTAATATCCATTTAAATGAATTAAAGAGAAAGGTCTGAGAATACGATCTCTCTGTGTCTTCACTAATACAGTATACAGGGTGACTCTCCAAAACAGTTATTTAGGAAATAGGGTCTTCTAAATTATGAGACCGTAAGAAAATGCTACTTTTCCCTGTGAAGTATCCTAGAAACATATCCAGGAATGACTATAAAATAGAATACTATCTGTAGACCAAGAATTTGGAAGGGGAGTCAGAATACTTATTTTCTTTCAGAAAAATCAGTGCTGGCAAAGAAGTCTTTACTAATTGAAACCTGTATAAAAATCAAAAGCAAGAAATACAACGAGACTTACCTGAAAGTTTAAACTGTAGAACAATTTTGAGATAAGGATCAGGGAAGAAAAAAGAATCCTTAGGGCAGAGGCATCATTTGCATGGGTACTGCAGAGTTCAATAGTGGCCTTAAGAAGGAATTTAGGAACATGGTTTTAGTGTACGGTAAATTTTAATGAAACAAGCTGATGCCGTATATCCTCTCCAAAATTTGACTTTTAAATAGTAGTAAACAGTCACTGAAAAGATTCTGAAAAATATGTTATAACAGTATATATTTTTAAACCATCCATAATAACACCACTAAAAGTCCAATGTTAACATGTGGACTAGATCCTTCCACTCTCCTTTGTGCATAGAAATACACTACAAAACTGTCTTTATATGCTCCAATTAAATGATTCCCTTGGCATCTTAGTTGTTTCCAATTATTTGTTATTCTAACTACAATAAACAGGTTTATCTATAAAACTATACACAACGCTAATTTCATAGTATGAGTCCAGAAATGTATTACCCAAAGCAGATCAGAATGCTACGAGCACAGATTTCGCAAGGCAAATAGACCTAGATATGATCCAGACTCTGTTGCTCATAATGAGCATTACTTTGAGCAAGTAAGTTATTTTGCTGAGTCCCAATCTCCTCATGTATAATCTGAAAATAATGCCTGCCTCAGAGAGAATATGAGAATGAAGAAATATACATGTAATGTCCAGTACCTTTGAACACTATGTAAAATACACACAATAAATGATACTTCCTATATTGTGGAGTAAAGAAATATGAATATTAAGGTTCTCTGAATGAAATGTCAAACTCCAGACAGTACCATTTATAATCCAATGGATAGGACACAAGAGTGTTCATTTCACTCTAAAACTTTTAACACCAGTAAAAAGAAGTAAGAATCTTTACTAACCCAAAGGTAGAAAACATTACATTTTGTCCAATTTTAGTTTAGATAAAAATGTACCATCAGTAAGATATCCTAACAATGAAAAATCCAGTGCACACTCTACATCTTAGAAAGTTTTGAAAACCACAAAACTTTCCTTTTTGAATGAGATTTCCAGATTTAGCAAAACTGGGCTTGAGGCTTGGCTCTTTTTTTATTAGTTGTGTGATAACGAACCTCCTTTCCCTATCTGAAAAAAGAGGTTAAGAATGTATCTCTTTTGGGGGTGCCTGGGTGGTTCAGTTGGTTAAGTGGCTGCCTTCAGCTCAGGTCATGATTCTAGGGTCCTGGGATCAAGCCCCATGTTAGGAGCCTGCTTCTCCCTTTCCTCCCCACTCATTCTTGATCTCTGTCTCTCTCAAATAGATAAATAAATAATATTTTTTAAAAAAGAGAAGCATATAACTCTTTCGGGGCTTCTGGCTCATTGGGAAAAGCATGCAACAAATTGGTGGGGGGAGTTGGGGTGGGTGGAGTCTGGGTGGCTCAATCAGTGGAGCGAATGACTTGATCTCAGGGTTACAAGTTCGAACCCCAACGTGGGTATAGAGATTACTTAAAAAAAAAAATTATCTCTTTCAATCTCATAGAATTCTCACAGAGATGAAGAACATGTTTAAGAAAATAGCCTATGCACTTTATAAGGATGTACAAATATATAAATTAATCAGTTAAACTACATAGTCAAATCAAATTGGGGAGCAATTCCTTCAAAGATGTATACTCAAAATACTTGAGAAAATACAATGCCTCGGATTTGCTTTTAAACATTCCTACAAGATGATGGGAAGGAAAGAAAAGAAACGAATACTGTTAAACTTGTGTAACAGATACATGGGGGCTCCTTAGATTGTCTTCTCTATTTCTGTGTAGGTTTGGAATTTTTCCAAAGCAATGTTGCTCTAAATATTACCTATTTAGATTTCCAAAGCATTCTCTTAAACAAAATTTATACAATTAAACAATTTAAAATATTAAGTAATTTTAAAGTACCACCAAGATGTTATTCCATTACCTTAAATAGATTAGTCAAAGGCAAAGCAAAGGCATCCAGAACAAGTTTAATTTCAGTCCATAACTCATTTGACTTAAACTCATGGCGATATCTAAAAAATAAGGTAAAACAGGTAAATTTACAAGTTTCTGTGTACTAACTTTTGGTCTTCAAGGAGAGATTAGAGAAAAACCCATGGCTAGACAACTTTCTGAAATTCAAAAGGATATCCTGGTTTTCTTTTTAAAGGAATCAAGCACCATTTATTAGGACCTTATTTCACAGTCATATAACTACATGAAATAAGCATCCCACTTAAGAAATACAATAATGAAATGAGAAGCTTATCTCTTATTCTAAGATTACCAAATTCAAAGGAATAACAAGTCATTACACACACACACACACACAAAGCATTTGAAAAAAGCATTTTAAAAACATGAATTTATGGGGCGCCCGGGTGGCTCAGTTGTTCAGCATCGGCCTTCAGCTCAGGTCATGTCCTGGAATTCCGAGATCGAGCTCCACATCAGGCTCCCTGCTCAGCGGGAAGTCTGCTTCTCCTTCTTTCATTCCCCCTGTTTGTGTTCCCTCTCTGGCTGTGTTGCTCTCTGTCAAATAAATAAAATCTTAAAAAAAAAAAACCCCACAAAAACCCATGTATTTATGAGGGTACCTGGCAATCTTAGTCAGTGGAGCATGTGCCATTTGGATCTTGGGGTTACAGGTTGAGCCCCAGGTTGGGTGTATATATTACTTAAAAAGAAAATCTTTGGGGCGCCTGGGTGGCTCAGCTGGTTAAGCGACTGCCTTTGGCTCAGGTCATGATCCCGGAGACCCGGGATCAAGTCCCACATTGGGCTCCCCGCTCGGCGGGAAGCCTGCTTCTCCCTCTCTCACTCTCCCTCCTTGTGTTCCCCCTCTGGCTGTGTTTCTCTCTGTCAAATAAATAAACTCTTTAAAAAAAATAAATAAAATAAAATAAAATAAAATCTTTAAGGAGCGCCTGGGTGGCTCAGTCAGTTAAGCATCCAACTCTTGATTTTGGCTCAGGTCACAATCTCAGGGTTGTGAGATCAAGCCCCATGTCAGGCTCCCAGCTCAGCAGGGAGTTGGCTTGAGATTCTCTCTCCTTCTCCTGCCCTTCCCCCAACATGCATGCTCTCTCTAAGTAAATAAAATCTTAAAAAATAAATGAAATCTGGGATGCCTGAGTGGCTCAGTCATCAAGCGTCTGCCCTTGGCTCAGGTCATGATCCCAGGGTCCTGGGATTGAGCCCTGCATCAGAATCCCTGCTTGGTGGGAAGCCTGATTCTTCTTCTCTCACTCCCCCTGCTTGTGTTCTTTCTCTAGCTGTGTTTCTCTCTGTCAGATAAATAAATAAAATCTTTAAAAATAAGTAAATAAATAAAATCTTTAAAAAAAGAAGTATGAATTTATCAATACCTTTTAAATAAAGAATGTGCTGTACGAAGGACTCCATTAATAACATGGAAATCTCCACTCTGAAACCGATTCACCATTTCTGTCAGCAAGTCAGGCCACTTCTGAGGGAAATCTTCTCTGCCAATAATGCTAATAGCATCACTTAACTGGGGGAAGGAAAAAATTTAATTAGATGAAAGTTCCACAAACAAGCCTCCTCCTTAAACAACTGGGCCTTCCATTACCTGCTTCTGAATTTGCTCTGGGCTGCTAAGCATCAAGTGCACTATGTTGGCTTTAATGGCTACTCGGTCAGCTTCACAAATTTTGTTTGGTTCGTCTTCAACCTAAAAGCAAAACATTGACAGCAAGTAACGTCCATATCCATGACCATACGGGTTTATAGAGAAAACAGAACCATTTTCTTTTTTTTCTGGTTTTCTAAGAAAAACCATAAAGGAAGGCAGGGCATTCCCTCTACATGAATGGCTCACAGATTCCTTCATCCTTCAATAATCTGACAAAAGCATAAACTCTTCTGCAAAAAAATATACACTTCCCTGATGCCGATTAAGAATCTCAGTTTAATGGGCGCCTGGGTGGCTCAGTGGGTTAAAGCCTCTGCCTTCAGCTCAGGTCATGATCTCAGGGTCCTGGGATTGAGGCCCGCATCCGGCTCTCTGCTCAGCAGGGAGCCTGCTTCCTCCTCTCTCTCTGCCTGCTTCTCCGCCTACCTGTGATCTCTTTCTCTGTCAAATAAATAAATAAAATCTTTAAAAAAAAAAAAAAAAAAAAAGAATCTCAGTTTAAATGTAAACTTATCAGAACATGAGGTGAGGGGGCCTGGGTGGCTCAGTTGGTTAAGCAACTGCCTTCGGCTCAGGTCATGATCCCGGAGACCCGGGATCGAGCCCCATATCGGGCTCCCTGCTCGGCGGGAAGCCTGCTTCTCCCTCTCTCACTGCCCCTGCTTGTGTTCCCTCTCTGGCTGTGTTTCTCTCTGTCAAATAAATAAAATCTTTAAAAAAAAAAAAATTCTAAATAAATAGATGATTTAAAGTTGACATTTTAGAAAAACTGACCATTTTTGTCAATCTCAATAGTTTCTAAATTTCATTACTGCTATCACTTCAAAACAACTGTCATTTTTTTTTCTTCATCCTAAGTCAGTGTTTCCTCAACCTCAGCATTACTGGCATTCTGGGCACAGATATTTGTTATGAGAATGGTTTTGTACACTGTTAAGATGGTTATAGCATCCCCCGTTTCTACCCACTAGATGGCAGTAACACTCCCTGTGACAACCAAAATGTCTCCTAAGATCTCTGTGGGCAAAATTACCCCTATTAAGAGCCCTTGTCCTAAGGTAGGGAAAATACCTTAATTTCTTAATTCCTAATTTTGTACCCGTCATTAAACTTGCAGTACAGATTAAATGACTGCCCTTGGCTCAGGTCATGGTCCCAGGGCCCTGAGATCAAGCCCCGTATCAGGCTCCCTGCCGGCAGGAAGCCTGCATTCCCTCTCCTACTACACCTGCTGTTTCTGTCAGATGAATAAATAAAATCTTAAAAATAAATAAACTTGCAGTATAGTGAAATTCACCTCAAAATTAGAATATTATTTCTATGTCCCTTATCAAAAACTCTAAATTATTTTGTATTCTACAAATTTTTAATATATTTAATGCGCTTTTCCTTCTGTATTTAATTTTCTTCCCACCCACAATAGAAACTGCTTCAATTATTCACACCATGTCTCTTCAGTTGACAATGAGCTAACGTTTAAATTCAACCATAATGGAAGCAAAAACCAAGTCTCATACTCCAGCAATCTGAGTTGAGAAGTTTAAGTAAACTATATGAACTCAAGTAAAACAATAGGAACTTTGGAAAAGCATCCTGTTTAATTTTTTACCAAGTCTCTCATAAATTCTATATAGACAATCATGTCACCTGTGAACAAAGATAGTTTAGGTCTCTCTTCTAGTTAGTAATACCTTTTACTTCCTCTTGTCATTCCATCTGCAAGAATTTCCAGTATAGTGTTGAGAAGGAGTGATAAGAGGGGATATCCTTGCTTTGTACCTGATCTTAATGGAAAAGCTCCAAGTTTCTCACCATTAAGTGGGATATTAGCTCTAGGCTGTTTGTAGATATTCTTTATCAAGTTAAGAAAGTTCTATTCCCAGTTTATTGAGTTTTATCACGATGGGGGCAGAATCTTGTTAAATACCTTTTCTGTATCTATTGATATGATGTGATTTTTCTTTTGTCAGTTTATTAATAGGATTACATTAACTGATTTTTAAAAAGATTTTATTTATTTATTTGACAGAGAGAAACACAGCTAGAGAGGGACATAAGCAGGGGAGCAAGAGAGGGAGAAAGCAGGTTTCCTGCAGAGCAGGGAGTCCCATGCAGGGCTCGATCCCGGGACTCCAGGATCATGACCTGAGCCGAAGGCAGACACTTAATGACTGAGCCACCCAGATGCCCCACATTAACTGATTTCTGAATGTTGAACCCTCCTTGCATCCGTGGAATATATCCTACTTGGTTATGGTGTGTAATTTTTTTTATACCTTTTTGGATTTGATCAGCTAATATTTTATCGAGGAGGTTTCTACTTATTTTTACCTTTATTTTTTTTAAAGGTTTTATTTATTTATTTGACAGAGAGAAACACAGCCAGAGAGGGAACACAAGCAGAGGGACTGTAAGAGGGAGAAGCAGGCTTCCCGCTGAGCAGGGAGCCCGAAGTGGGACTTGATCCCGAGTCTCTGGGATCATGACCTGAGCCGAAGGCAGTTGCTTAACCAACTGAGCCACCCAGGCACCCTATTTTTTACCTTTAATCTGTGTCTGAATCGTTCAGGAGCACTGCATATAAATCTCATAAACATACAGGCTATCAGACTGTGTGTTCACAAAATACTTACAATTCTCCAGTTTCTTTTAATGTAGTTCTTGAATGTTACTGAGGCACAAACTTTGATAACATTATCCTGGGACTTTTCCAGCAATGTTAAAAGCAACAGTGGGTAGTTCTGATTTCCTTCTACAGATTCAAGAAACTTCTCAGCTGTAAAAGAATTTCCATATTAGAAGATTTGACATTATAACCAAGTCTTTCCATTTTATATTTATGTAGATCTGATTAAAAGCATCAAAAAACTGGGGCGCCTGGGTGGCTTGGTCGGTTAAGCATCTGCCTCTGGCTTAGGGCATAATCTCAGGGTCCTGGGATAGAGCCCCACATCAGACTCCCTATTCAGTGGGGGGTGTACTTCTCCCTCTCCCTCTGCAGCTCCCCCCTGCTTGTGCTGTCAAATAAATAAAATCTATAAATAAGCAAACAAGGCCCCCGAATTAGGTAACTTATCTAAGATTGCACAGCTAGAAAATGTCATCACTGAAAAAGTTTTAGTCCAGTCCTTATTCTATCACACTAGCCCTCAGTTTTCTTCTCCAACTAAACACTTCCAGTATAAGCAAAAAATTATTCAAAGATTTCACCCACATATTTTCAACTCCTACCACACTCAGGGATAAGAAATCTCCTAGGAGGGGCGCCTGGGTGGCTCAGTTGGTTAAGCAACTGCCTTCGGTTCAGGTCATGATCCCGGAGACCCAGGATCGAGTCCCACATCGGGCTCCCTGCTCAGCGGGAAGCCTGCTTCTCCCTCTCACTCCCCCTGCTTGTGTTCCCTCTCTGGCTGTGTTTCTCTCTGTCAAATAAATAAATAAAATTAAATTTTAAAAAAAAAGAAATCTCCTAGGATAGGGGTGCCTGGGTGGCTCAGTCAGTTAAGCATCTGACTCATGATTTTGGCTCATGATCTCAGGGTCATGAGACAGAGCCCTGTGGCAGGCTATGTGCTCAGCAGGAAGTCTGCTTGACATTCTCTGTCCCTCCTATGCATGCGTTCCCTTTAAAATAAAACCCCACGCCTGGCTCCCTGCTCAAGGGGAGTCTGTTTCTCTCTCTCCCTCTGTGCACATATGCTCTCTCTCATAAAATAAATAAAATCTTTATTTTCTTCAAAGATTTTTATTTATTTATTTGTCGGGGGTGGGGGAGTGCACAAGTAAGGGAGCTATAGGCAGAGGGTGAAGCAGGCTCCCTGCTGAACAAGCCTGATGTGACACTCGATCCCAGTACTCTGGGATCATGACCTGAGCCAAAGGCAGAGGCTTAACCAACTGAGTTACTCAGGCATCCCCAAACAAAATCTTACACAACAACAACAACAACAAAAAAAGAACTCTCCAAGGTTTACTGATCATACAAGTGAAGGTTTACAGCATTTCTTCTTCATAAACTTCATTGAAAAGGTCTGCCATTAGCATCTATTTTCTACATTATGATTTAATACCTCTCTTCTTTGTGAACCAAATCCCAAGAGTTTGACATCCATCCTCAAATGTTCCCTGCTTTGTGCCCATCATGTCTTTCTTAAAAGATAAGGAGTGCTAAACTTAAAAAACACTTTTCAGGAGGGAACACACTATGGTTTTATAGGAGTCTGGCAGGCTTTGGTTGTTTCCTCTCAGTGGTTATCACTGCACACAGGACAACACACGAGATCTGGGGGCAAAGCCCATAGAGATTGCCAGGTCCCTTTCTTAAATTATAATCAATATCTTGAAAGAAATCTCAAGAGTTTGAGTCAAATTCTTTCTTTCTATGTTCATTTCCTTCAACTTGCTCACAGAATAGTCCCACAGACACATTTCTACACACTCAAGGAGCCTCAAAATGTCTTCCAGTTCATTTGGACCAGTCTCGTCTCAATAACAGAGAGCACAGTGGTTATCTCTAAGCTGGATCTACTATATATTTCAACCTCCACATCATTTTCTAGAAACAGTGAGTCAGTCCAGTACCAATCCCTGAGAAATACTATGTTCATAACGCATTCCAAAAACATCAGTTTATTCCTACACTCTGTCCTAAATTTATAAACTAGTAACACCTTTGCCTTACAAAGACAAAATTATTAAAAATAATTTTTAAAGGATTTTAGTTATTTATTTGAGAGAGAGAGAGCAAGTAAAATAACGAGCAGGGTGGTGGGGAGAGGGAGAGAGAGAAGCAGACTCCCCGCTGAGCGGGGAGCCCAATGCGGGGCTCGATCCCAAGACCCTGAGAACATGACCTGAACAGAAGGCAGACGCTCAACGACTGAGCCACCCAGGCGCCTCTAAAAATAATTTTTAATAGAAGGGTTTGCAGAGGCTTTCTGGGAAAGTCTAAGAAGATTAGAGCCATTAATTTCCCTTCTCCAAGAACATGTCACCATTTTAAGCACCAACGGGAAAAGCCACAATTCTTCCTTCAGAAATCACAAACACTATTCTAGAATATGCTTTAACATGTTTACAATTCTATTATATGTAATATATAACTGTAACACACACACATTCAATTGTGTCTTTGTGGAGGTGTTCTAAAATCTTCTGAGCATGCACATTAGTAAGTTCTGAAGAAGCAGGTTGACACTAGTTAACAGGACTCACATCAAAAATCATCAACTGACTACCCACCCACAAAACACATCCAGCCCTCAGGAGTTTGCTTGGTTTGCATGGTACTTCAAATTTTTGGAAGTCAGATGCTATCATTTAAAAATGAGGACACTTCAAAGAAATGTCTTTTATTTTTCAAACAAAGCTGGAAATCTGATTTTGCAAAAGTAGTTTGAATCCCCCAAAGCTAATATATTAAGTCACATGAAATTACCAATCCTCAATTCACCTGCCTCCCTCATTTTTAGCTTCACATTTGAGTCCTGTGGGCATCTGAGCTTACAATTCTAAGCCACCACTAAGGTTCTAATAGAAACTGGTCAAATACAGGAGGGAGGAACCCTAGGTCTTAAAATGTATTAATTAAATCAAACCCAACATTGGGATTAAGAGACAGCATCTCATTACCTGGTTTAATTAATTTAATCACTTTTTAGGCAATTAACTCTCATCTCTGTGCCCTAATTATTATAGCTTTAAAACAGGCAGGTGTGGGGATTTTCAGAAAGGTGAAGGGACAAAGTATTCTAGACATACTAGTAACTTTTAATCCCAGAAGATGCCAAATAAAATTTGTTTTACTCAAAAAACAAAACCAAACCAAAAATACCCCACATCACCATATGTTATAGCAGCGTAAACGGCCAACCCCACACTTTACAGGTAGAGAATGAAAAAAAACTATGCCTAAGAATCAATTGTTAAATCTTTTTTTTTTTTCAATTTATGAATACAGATAGATTATACAAAGGTTTTCACCACCTGTCCTTAAAGAATAAATCAAACCACAAAACAATATTCTCTTTACCTGGACGTCTGATGGCAGGATCAGGATCAAGAGTTTTCTTTAAGTATTCTGTTAGTGTTTGCAAATTTGCATCACTGAGCTCCATTGCCATAGAACCTAAAACAAAAATTGAGCTTTGGAAAATTGGTCACATTGGGACACAATGATTTACATAAAAGAATACTTTTATAATGTGGGTCTTCCCCTCTCTGAAAGTCATCCATTTGTTATGTTTTAAGATATGGGCTCTAAAACCTAACTCAGTTGAGGCAAGGTTCCAGAAGATAAGATGGACTTTTCTGAGACAATGGTGAGCTAATTTTGAGATGAAGAAGAAAAAACGTACCATGAAGTCAGAAAGACGCACAGAAAAACAAAGGTGAAAAACTGATCAAAGTCATCATAAAGTCTATCAGATTTAATGCTTTAAAAAAGGGCAAATGAGGGATTTTAAAAAAAAGACTCACTAGGGACTTTTTTTGTAAGGCCCACCATGAGAAATGACAATTTTAAATCTTTTCTTTTTTAAAAGATTTTTATTTATTTATTTGACAGAGAGAGAGATCACAAATAGGCAGAGAGGCAGGCAGACAGAGAGGAGGAAGCAGGTTCCCTGCTGAGGAGAGAGCCCTATGTGGGCCTCGATCCCAGGACCTTGAAATCATGACCTGAGCTGAAGGCAGAGGCTTAACCCTCTGAGCCACCCAGACGCCCGAGAAATGACAATTTTAAGCAGTAAATAAGGATCCCATAAAAAGTTCTGAGACTAAAGAAACTAGAAATTTCTTTCCGCACAACATATAATCACAGGATCGACAACAAACCAGATGCTGAGATTTGTATCTGGGGAGAAAATTCTGGGATTCAGAAGATGACGCCTGTGATTATGATTAAAAAGCGACTTTCAGGGGCACCTGGGTGGCTCAGTTGGTTGAGCGACTGCCTTCGGCTCAAGTCATGATCCTGGAGACCCAGGATCGAGCCCCACATCGGGCTTCCTGCTCGGCGGGAAGCCTGCTTCTGTCTCTGTCTCAGTCCCTCTGCTTGTGTTCCTTCTCTGACTGTATTTCTGTCAAATAAATAAATAAAATCTTAAAAAAAAAAAAAAAAAGGCAACTTTCAACACCAAACCCAACGATAAGCAAACAAAAAAGCTTCTGCACAGGGGTGCCTAGGTGGCTCAGCTGGTTAAGCATTTGCCTTTGGGTCAGGTCATGATCCCAGGGTCCTGCTCAGTGAGGAGTCTGCTTCTCCCTCTCCCTCTGCCATTCCCCCTGCTTGTGTTCTGTCTTTCAAATAAATAAAATTTCAGGAAAATGCAAATCAAAACCACAATGAGACTTCACCTCATCCCAGTCAGAATGGATATCATCAAAAAGGTAAGAAACAACAAGTATTGGCAAGAATGTGCAGAAAAGGGAACATTTGTGCACTGTTGGTGGGAATGTAAATTGGTGCGGTCACTATGGAAAACTGTGTGGAGGTTCCTCAAAAACAAAATAAAACAAAACAAAACAAAAAATATATATATAGAACTACCACATGATCCACAGATTTCCACTTCTGGCGGTGCCTGGGTGGCTCAAGTGGTTGAGTGTGGGACTCTTCGACTCTTGGTTTCGACTTCAGGTCCAGCCCTGCCTCCAGCTCTGTGCTCAGCTGAGAGTGCTTGTTCCTCTCCTTCCACCTCTGCCCTCCCACTCCCCCCCCCACTCCTGTCACAGCACACATGCTCGCTCCCTCTCAAATAAATACATAAAATCTTGGGGTGCCTGGGTGGCTCAGTCGGTTAAGTACGAGCCTTCAGCTTGGGTCTAGATCCCAGGGTCCTGGACTCAAGCCTCGCATCAGGCTACCAGCTCAGTGGGGAGTCCACTTCTCTCTCTCCTTCTGCAGCTCTGCCTGCTTGTGGTCTCTGGCTCGCTCTCAAATAAGTAAATCTTAAAAAACAACATAAATTTAAAAAATCCTAAAAAAAGAAAAAAATTACACTTCTGGGTATTTATCCAAAGGAAATGAAAGCACAAACTCAAAAAGACATCTGTAGGGGCGCCTGGGTGGCTCAATTGGTTAAGCGACTGCCTTCGGCTCAGGTCATGATCCCGGAGACCCTGGATCAAGCCCCGCATCCGGCTCCCTGCTCAGCCGGAAGCCTGCTTCTCCCTCTCTCACTCCCCCTGCTTGTGTTCCTTCTCTCGCTGTGTTTCTCTCTGTCAAATAAATAAATAAAATCTTAAAAAAAAAAATCTGTACCCATGAAACAAATAATACATTTGTTATATTTTAGATTTTAAATCTAAAATATGGAAAGTCTCTGACTGGCTGTAGGCTTATCATAAGCAACAGAGGCCAGAAGATATGGTGAGTCAACCTAGAATTCTGTAATAAACTAAGCTTTTATTGGGGGGGGGATGATATCTGTACTCCTATGTTCACTGAAACATATTTATAACAACCCAGACATGGAAATAATCTTTAAATGTTCACCAATGGATAAAAGAAAATATGACATGTTATATAATGGAATATTTTTCAGCCATAAAAAAGAGAAATCCTGCCACTTGTGACAAAAATGAATGGACTTTTTTTTTTTTTAAGATTTTATTTATTTGGCAGAGAGAAACACAGCTAGAGAGGGAACATAAGCAGGAGGAGCGAGAGAGGAAGAAGCAGGCTTCTTGCTGAGCAGGGAGCCTGATGCAGGGCTCAATCCCGGGACTCCAGGATCATGACCTGAGCCGAAGGCAGACGCTCAAGGACTGAGCCACCCAGGTGCCCCGGACTTTTTTTTTTTTTTTTAAGTAGATTCCATGCCAAACATGGAGCTTGAACTCACAAACCCCCAGAGATCAAGAATTACATGCTCTATGGACTGAGCCAGCCATGTGCCCCTGGATGAACCTTGAGGTTATTATGCCAAGTGAAATAAGTCAGAGAAAGACAAATGCCATATGATCTCATTTATATGTAGAATTTAAAATTAAAAACAAAAAGACATACCACAGCTCATAGACACAGAGAACCAATTGGTGGAGGATTAGAAGTGCATGAAATGGGTGAAGGGGGTGAAAAGGTACAAAATTCCAGTTATAAAGTAAGTAAGCCATGAGGATATAATGTAGAGCATAGTGACTATAGTTAGTCATACAGGCGTGACCTAGCTGGCTCAATCAGGGGAACATACAACTCTTGATCTTGGTCTTTTGAGTTCAAGCCCCACTTTGGGTATAAGGATTACTAAAAGTAAATAAGTAAATAAACAAACAAAAAAATTATACTGTATTACAGGGCACCTAGCTAACTCAGTTGGTAGAACATGTGACTCTTGATCTTAGGGTCGTGAGTTCTAGCCTCACGCTGGGTGTGGAGCCTACTTAAAAAAAGTTCTGATGACAAAAAAAAAAGATCTACTGATGTGTACTGATGGATGTTAACTACACTTACTGTGATCATTTCACAATCGATACACATATATTATTATATGGCACACCCAAACCTAATGGTAATATGTCAATTATATCTTTATATCTCAATATAGCTTAAAACAAAGTTTAAACAACACCAAACATAAATCACAGAATGCACTGTCCCTGACCAAAAAAATTCACATCTAATATATTACAAATTGTAAGCTAAAATATATGGCTTATATACACCTAAGTGATAACATAAAGCTAAGAAACACAGAGAATAGCACATATGTATAAATTACAAGAGTGTGGGCACACATCAATTCCCCATAAACAGAAGACTTTGAGAACACTATAAAATAGGACATTGTGATCTCCAAATTCTTGGTGAGTAGATAAAATTAAATGCAAAACAAAACTTTCTGAGGCAATAAAAATGTTCTAAAACCATGATGTGAATATGGTGATGGACAGACAACTGTGTAAAATTAATGATATTTACCAAAAAGTACACTTAAGATGAATTCACAGTAAGTTATATTTCAAAAAATCTATTTTTTAAAACACCACTTTTTTTTTTAAGAGAAGAGGGTGGGGGAATGGAAGAGAGAGAGAAATAGGGAATCTTAAACATGTATAACACCCAGCATGAGCCCAAATAGGGCTTGATCTCATGACCCTGAGATTATAACCTGAACCAAAATCAGGAGTTGGACAGAGGCTTAACCTACTGAGCCACTCAGGTACCCTTAAGCGGCACTAGCTCACAGGGAATCCAGGGAAATGTAGTCTTCTCAGGGCAACCATACATCAAACTTAATTTGGGGCTTCTATGACAAAGAAGAAAAAGATTAAGTATGTAATAATTTTTGAAAATGTAATAAAGCTAAGTGGAAAAGGTCAAATACACCACAATTCAAACTATGCGAAAAAAATTTAGGGGCACCAGGCTGGTTCAGTCGGTACAGCATGCAACTCTTGACCTTGGGAGTTTTAAGTTTGAGCCCCACGCTGGGTACAGAGGTTACTTAAAAATAAAATCTTTTAAAAAATTTACATATACTGCAATATATAGAAAAACTAAAAATACACTCCAAAATGTACACAGCAGTAAAGTGTACATGATGAACACTGGACATTTTTGTTCTTTTCATATTCTTCTAGATTCTCCTAATATCTTACAACTACTATATGTATCACATTTGCAATAAGAAAGTTATTAAAAATTTTTTTCAAGACTTTATTTGAGGGAGAGTGAGAGAGCAAGCACAAGCCAGAGGGGCGAGGCAGATGGAGAAGCAGACTTCCTGCTGAGCAGGGCACCCAATGCAGGGCTCTATCCCAGGACCTTGGGATCACACCCCATGTTGGGCTCCCTGCTCACTGGAGAGCCTGCTTCTCCCTCTCTCTCTACCTGCTGCTCTGCCTACTTGTGTTCTCTCTGTCAAATAAATAAAATCTTAAAAAAATAATAATAAAATGACTCTGTCAAAGGTTAATTAAATTCAGGCTCTCAAAAAAACTTACATATTAGTTGGAAGACAAAACACAACTGTGATGCCAACTACAGACCTATAATCCCTTTCCTGTAGTTTTGAAATCCAGAAGTCAAAACTGAAAGTTACTGTGTGTTTTTTCTGTTTGTTCGTTTTTTGGGGGATTTTTTGGTTGTTGTTGTTTAAGTAGGCTCCATGCTCAGCATGGAGTCCAATGCTGGGCTTGAAATCATAACCCTGAGCTGAGATCAAGAGTCAACTGAGCCACCCAGGTGCCCTAAAAGGTTTTTTGTTGTTTTTAAAGTTTGTGACAAACTCATTTGGCAGCAAAGCCTTGCGCAAACTGCCTGAGGCTATAAAGTATCTCACTTAGTATATAAACTTGTTTTACTTAAGAAATATTAGTGTGGGGGTGCCTGGGTGGCTCAGTTGGTTAAGTGACTGCCTTCGGCTCAGATCATGATCCCAGAGACCCTGGATCGAGTCCCACGTCAGACTCCCTGCTCGGTGGGAAGCCTGCTTCTCCCTCTCTCACTCCCCCTGCTTGTGTTCCCTCTCTCTGTTTCTGTCAAATAAATAAAATCTTTAAAAAAAAAAAAAAGAAAGAAAGAAATATTAGTGTGGATGTGCCTGGGTGGCTCAGAGGGTTAAGCCTCTGCCTTCAGCTCAGGTCATGATCTCAGGGTCCTGGGATTGAGTCCCAGATAGGACTCTCTGCTCAGCAGGGAGCCTACTTCCCCCTCTTTCTCTGCCTGCCTCTCTATTTGTGATCTCTTTCTCTCTGTCAAATAAATAAATAAAATATTTTTAAAAATGGGCGCCTGAGTGGCTCAGTGGGTTAAAGCCTCTGCCTTCAGCTCAGGTCATGATCTCAGGGTCCTGGGATCGAGGCCCGCATCGGGCTCTCTGCTTGGTGGGGAGCCTGTTTCCTCCTCTCTCTGCCTGCCTCTGCCTACTTGTGATCTCTCTCTGTCAAATAAATAAATAAAATCTTTAAAGAAAAAAAAAAAAAGAAATATTAGTGTGTTTGATTGCAGAGTGCTACCCCACACCCCACAGGAATGTTGCATAATCCACAGCATGTGCATCCAAAAAGAAACCCAGAAACACATTTGTCCTCTAGAGTAGAGGTGCCAAATGAATCACATACAGTAACTTAACTGCTAGGAAGTTAGTAAGAGAGTCACTTGGCCTACATTTGCACGTGGGCCAAGATTTCCAAGAGGCTGTCTTTAGCTAAACTTGAAGGACACACAGAACTGGAAAGGCAAAGGAGAATGAAGACCCATCTCCATCTCATACAAGAACTAGTGTGAGCAAAATAACAGGAAGAATACATAGCTCCTTTGGAGAACAGAGAAACTGGAGGCAGAGATCAGATCATATCAGTTCCTCAATACTTAGCCAAAGAGTTTCATGATTTAATATACAACAGGAAGTCATTAAAGGTTTTCTGAAATAAGTAAAAACTTAATGAAAGTGGAGTATATGAACTTTGGGCTGGCAACAGTTTCCAGAATGGAGTTGAGAAGAACAGTGAAGATGTGCCAGAACACTTTTTTTGTTTTTAATGGGGGAAGGGCATAATGCCAGATGTTTTGTACGGTTTATATCATTTCATATAATAACCATTTTCCATACGACTCCGAGAGGGCACCTGGGTGGCTCAGTTGGTTAAGCCACTGCCTTTGGCTCAGGCCATGATCACAGTCTCGGGATCAAGTCCCACATCAGGCTCCTAGCTCCACAGGGAGTCTGATTCTCCCTCTGACCTTCTCCCATCTCATGCTCTCTCTCAAATAAATAAATAAAATCTTAAAAAAAAAAAAAAAAAAAGAAGACTCGGAGAGATGAACGAACTTGCCCTAAGTCACACATAGTTAATAAAAATCAGATTCAAATCAGTCTGACTTTATAAGGTCTACTCTCGTCCTACTAACCAAGGCTATCTCTCAGGGGGAAATAATAATGACGGGACTGAACTAGAGTGGAAACATTGGGGATAGCAACAGAAAGGACATCTCGATGGGGGGGGGTCAACTAATGCTATAGATAAGGGCTATAGCTAATGCTATGCTTATGTAGTACATCTCTCCACAGTCAGAAACTGCAAACTTTTAAGGAGAAAGAATTGTTTGAAACAATTCTCTTTACTAGTCTTTTCCTTTCATTGGAAAACGTTTTTATCATAAGGGAAGCCAACATTCTTATTTAGTAGATTCCTCCATTTATCTATTCACTTCCTCTGAGCCAGTGCAAATCACCCTACGGCATGAATACCAAATACCACTCAACCATACACACAATATATTGAAAGGCTACCCTTCCTGGGTTTTAGATCAAAACTCTGGAAAATGCAGGGGCACTTGGCTGGCTCAGTCAGTAGAGCATATGGCTCTTGATCTTGTGGTTATGAGTTAAGCCTCATGCTGCATGTAGAGATTTCTTTAAAAATTTTTTTCTTTTAGATTTTAAGATTTTTTAAAGATTTTTAAGATTTTAAAGTAATCTCCATACCCAGCGTGGGGCTCAAACTCACAACCCTGAGACCAAGAGTTGCATGCTTCTCTAAGCAGGCCAGACTCCGCTTAAATATAAAGTTAAAAAAAAAAAAAAAAAGTCTGGAAAATGCTACACATTATATGTCCCCTCTTTTGGAGATTCACTTTAAAGGTTTCAGGAACTCTAACTGTAAGTTATCAGTTTAATACTGTTTAATCCAGTGTTCCCCCATTACTTGGCCACAGAACTACTTTATTATATAAAACTTTGGAAAGGGGTGCCTAGGTGGCTCAAGATGTTAAACATCCACCTTTGGTTCTGGTCACGAGCCCAGCCAGGGTCCTGGGATCAAGCCTGCGTCAGGCTCGCTGCTCAGCCGGGGAGTCTGCTTCTCCCTCTCCCTCTGCCCCTGCTCATGTGCTCTCTCTCTCTCTCCCAAATAAATAAAATATTAAAAAAAAAACAAAAAAACTTTGGGAAGTGATTTAATCAATTCATTTCCCATTCTTTGTGTTGAAATACTCAATCTGTTATGAAATCATCAAAGTCTACTGTTGCCAAGCAAAATCATTTACATCAGTGTTGAGCAAAACAAAAACAAAAATTAAAAAACTCTGCCACATAAATTTGTTCTGCCTTAAGATTTATGCAAGGCAGCATGTTAGAAATTGTGTTTCTAACACAGAGCCAAAGCAGGACTTGATCTCATGACCCTGAGTTCAAGACCTGAGTCAAGGGGCGCCTGGGTGGCTCAGTTGGTTAAGCGACTGCCTTCAGCTCAGGTCATGATCCTGGAGACCCGGGATGGAGCCCCGCATCAGGCTGCCTGCTCGGCGGGAAGCCTGCTTCTCCCTCCCTCACTCCCCATGCTTGTGTTCCCTCTCTGGCTATGTTTCTCTCCGTCAAAGAAATAAAATCTTAAAAAAAAAAAAGACCTGAGCCAAGATCAAAAGTCCGTCACTTAACTGACAGCCATGTAGGAGCCCCTATTCTGCTGAGCTTAATACACTCCTCAGTAATTCCGCATTTTACTAGCTTTCTATTTTTTTTTTATTTACTTATTTTAGGGAAAGAGGGGGCGCAGGCTTCTGAGTTGGGCAGTAAGAATCCTTAAGCAGATTCCTCACTGGGCTCAGATCCCCCCACACAGGGCTCGATCCCAGAGATATTGAGCACAAATCAAGAGCCAACCACTCAATCGACTGAGCCACCCAACTAACTTTCTTCATTTTGTTCTTAAAGCACGATACATCTCTCAACCAAAATCTCTTATATTCCTCATAATTATCTATATTAAAAATCCAAATTCTTGGGGGCACCTGGGTGGCTCAATTGGTTAAATGACCAACTTGTGATACCAGCTCAGGTCATGATCTCATGGGCCGTAAGATGGAGCCCCAAGTCAGGCTCCAGAGCAGGGAGTTTGCTTGAGTTGTTCACATATGTGAACTCTGTCTAGCACAGGCACTCTTTCTCTCTTTGTTTAAAATAAATCTTAAAAAAAAAAAAAAAATTCTAGACTCTTTACCATGGCAGAATCTCATGTAATCTGACAACTGTCAACCTCATTTTCCTTCTTTAGGCTTCTTTTTGGCTCTAAGTTCAAGCCACAAAAGCCTTTCCTCTGTTGCATGAACCAACCAAGACAGTTCTCCAAGTTATATTAATGCTCTTCCTTCTAATGTGATATTGGGTATCATTCAGCTGTCAGTTCACTGTCAACTCCTCAAAAGGGCCTTCCACCATTACCATCTATCTTATTTCCATTATATTAGTAATAGCAGTAACCATCATCTGAAATATCTTTGATATACTTGTTATCCTTATTGTAAGCTCCTTAGGGCAGGGACTTCGTATGTCTTGTCTCTGTAAGCCCAGGATTCTACCCTTGCCTGGCACAAAGGAGATACTCAGTACACATTTGTTGAATGAACTAAAGGATGAGTCATGTCGGTCAACTAGTTAAAACAGGAGTTCTCAGTGTGTACTAGAGACTATTCTTTGATGATCGGTTATGAGGAGCCCCAACTTAACATGGGAACTCTTAAAACTGCAAGATAAACAAGTGACAACTTACCCACCATAATTAATTTCTGTTCATTGAAAAGTTTTTTAAGAAAGAAGTGAATCTGGGACGCCTGGGTGGCTCAGTTGGTTAAGCCACTGCCTTCGGCTCAGGTCATGATCCTGGAGACCCGGGATCGAGTCCCACATCGGGCTGCCTGCTCGGTGGGAAGCCTGCTTCTCCCTCTCTCACTCCCCCTGCTTGTGTTCCCTCTCTGGCTGTGTTTCTCTCTGTCAAATAAATAAAATCTTGAAAAAAAAAAAAAAAAAAAAAAAAAAAAAAAAAAAAAAAAAAAAAAAAAAAAAAAAGAAAGAAGTGAATCTGAAATTTGTCCTATATTACTGCACACATATGCCAGTCCTTGTACTTTTGTTTCAGAGCTTTGCACTTACTATTCCAGCTGCCTGAACAGCTCTGCCTCTGGAGAGCTGCATGGCTCACTGCCCACTTTATTCAGCTCTCTTTCCAAGGTCATCTCTTTTCAGAGATGCCTTCCTGGACCATCCTATCTAAAAGAGCACCCACCTCAGTTACTCTCCATTCCCTTACTCTATTTTTCCAAGTTCCAAAATCCAAATTTCTTAAGGCATACAACTTTGCTTTCTTGTATGGGCTTTGTGTTTTGTTCATTTCAGTCTCCCTAGAGCTTTATAATAGTGATAGGTATCTACTACATATTTCTTAAACTATTTTCAAAAACTGCATTCCCTTAATTGATTTTTTTCCATCAGAAACATTCTATCAGGGCGCCTGGGTGGCTCAGAGGGTTAAGCCTCTGCCTTTGGCTCAGGTCATGATTTCAGGGTCCTGGGATTGAGCCCCACATCAGGCTCTCTGCTCAACAGGGAGCCTGCTTCCCTCTTTGCCTGCCTCTCTGCCTACCTGTGATCTGTCAAATAAATAAAATCTTTAAAAAAAAAAAGTAGGGGTGCATGCATGCAACAATCCCTGAGTCAAAATACTACACAGATCCTTGAGTTTAGTACTAATTAAGGAACCAAGTATTTGTCAACAAACCTTTTTTGTACCTCCGTAGTGATAATGTCTAAAAAACCAAATGGTAGGGGAACCTGGATGGACCAGTCGCTTCAACATCTGCCTCTGGCTCAGGTCATGATCTCAGGGGTCCTGGGATCCAGTTCTGAGTAAGTCTCCCTGGTCAGTCTCCCTCCTCAGTGAGGAATCTGCTTCTCCCTCTCTCTCTGCCCCTTCCCCCACCTGTATGTGTGGTACTTCCAAATAAATTAAAAAAAAATCTTCAAAAGAAATTGTAAGCTTAGCCCTGATTTGGGAAACCATGAAAAATCAGGTAACCTTAGAGAATACTCCACAGGTATTCATAATATATTGGCAAGATCAAGGTTTAATTACGCTACCCAATTTGGCCACATGTGAAAGTACTATGACTCTTGCTTCCTCCTCTCTCTCTGCCTGCCTCTCTGCCTACTTGCGATCTGTCAAATAAATAAATAAAATATTTTTTAAAAAGATTAGCAATATGTACGGGTGCCCGGGTGGCTCAGTTGGTAAGTGTCTGCCTTTGGCTCAAGTCATGTTCCCGGAGTCCCAGGTTCAAGCCCTGCATCGGGCTCTCTGCTTGGTGGGAAGCCTGCTTCTCCCTCTCTCATTCCCCTGCTTCTGTTCCCTCTCTAGCTGTGTTTCTTTCTGTCAAATAAATACATAAAATCTTTAAAAAAAAATAAAACATTAGCAATATGTAAATGTATAATTTTTAAAAAGATTGTATTTATTCAGAGAGAGAGCACACAAACGGGAGCAGAAGCAGACTCTCTAAGCTGGGAGCTCGATATGGGCCTCAATCCCAGGACCTGGATTATGACCCAAGCTGAAGGCAGATAGATGCTCAACCATCTGCACCACCCAGGTGCCCCATGTGTTTTTTTTTTTTGTTTTTTTTTTTATAAAGATTCAAAATAGAAATGGGAAATTCATTCTTTTGCCTTTATTTTTTTTAAAGATTTTATTTATTTATTTGGCAGAGAGAAACAAAGTCAGAGAGGGAACACAAGGAGGGGGAGTAAAAGAGGGAGAAGCAGGCCTCCCACTGAGCAGGGAGCCCGATGTGGGACTCGATCCCAGGTCCCCAGGATCATGACCTGAGCCGAAGGCAGTTGCCCAACCAACTGAGCCACCCAGGCGCTCCATTCTTTTGCCTTTATAAGAGATGCGTTACTTTTTCCACAGATCTTTGGCAATCCCTCCCAAGTCAGTTAAAAAGAAAACGCATGTACTACAAGAAATCAGTGATGAGAGACTTATCTAAATTCCAAGTTCTTCTTCTTGAATGAATGGCTGGACCTAAGTCTAGTCTCTTCCCATAGGCCCTCAGTTATAGATGGAGACTTTTGGAATAAAAACTTTGCTTTCCAAGGCCATCTCACAGACATCTGTGACTAAGCTGATTCAAGATCTGTGCTTTTTCCTTAGCTATTTCCTCCACATTAGAGAACCATTCCTGAGTCCTTACATCTGGGGAAAGGGAAAGAGATCCAATGAATGGAAACTATCTGGTGCACATATATCAAGAACATACCACAACACCTCCACCCACCCCCCACCCCTTTCTTTTTTCTTTTTTTTTTTTAAGATTTTATTTATTTATTTATTTGACAGAGAGAAACAGAGCCAGAGAGGGAACACAGCAGGGGGGAGTGAAAGAGGGAGAAGCAGGCTTCCCGCCGAGCAGGGAGCCCGATG
>PITA01003595.1:32538-65029 GCA_004023965.1 Spilogale gracilis
CCCCAGCCCCCCACCCCTTTCTAATCACAGGTACAGACCACTCAGAATCTACAAAACCCTATGATCTGACCCCTGGATACCTCCCCTTCCTTCATACACTACTGTAGCAAGCTGGATTTTCCTCCAATATTCCAATATTCTAAGTTTGTTCCTGTCTTCAAGCTTTTGTACTTACTTTCTATTCCAGACAGAGCCTGGAATGCTCTGCCCCCTCACCTTCCCATGGCTGATCTCAGCTCAAATGTCACCCTTCTAGAGAAATCTTTTCTTTCTTAAGAGAAGGGGAAGGGAAGGAGGGGGAGGAAAGGAGGGGAAGGGAAGGAGGGAGAGAGAAAGAGAGAAAAGGTGGGGAGGGACAGAGAGAATCCTAAGCGAACTCTATACCCAGCACAGAGCATGACACAGAACTCCATCTCACAACCTTGAGATCATGACCTGAGCCAAAATCAAGCTGGACCCTTAACCCAACTGAACCACTCAGATGCCCCCAGAGAAATGATCTCATTCATTTGTATTACAGCTTCCTTCTCCCATTTGCATATAAACTCCCCAAGGGAAAGGACCTTGTCCATTTTTACTTCTTCACTGTATTCCCAGAGATTAAGTGGATGCTCTATAGCTATTAGTTATTAAATAAATGAAGGAGCAAATTAATTCCAAAGCTAGAGCACTGCTCTCAAACACATCAGATCCTGTACAGGAAACCTTCTGTCCCAGCCCCCAAGTAGCAGAAATCAAAGTAACCAAATGGAAAAACTGCCTTGCATTGGTAGAAAGAAGTCTAAGTGTCTTGGAGGGATAAGGACAATCAAGTGTCTCAGGAATTGTGCAGAAAGTGGAGACACACACAAAGGTAAAAAATTCAACTATGGAAAGGGGGCTCAGGGGAAGAGAAAAGTACACAGGTGGGATCCAAGAGTAAAAGTCCCCTTCTATGCCTCCAAGGAATAACAATTGTGCATCTACCACATGGTAAGCACTCAGCACCAGAATATAGCAGTAAACAAGACACGCAAGGTCCTTGCTCTTGAAGTTTACAACCCAGCAGCTGAGAAAGACAATGAACAACTCTAGGTAATTCCAGTTAACGATAAACGCTATTACGTAAAAAGCTGAAAGAGGTAAGTCCACAGAGAAGGTGTAACGGGCATGAAACTTAAAGGACAGGGAGCCAGCCTTGCAAAGCTCTAGTATTAATAATTTCCAAGCAAACGAAAGGCACGACTAACGCTCTATGGTGGGCGCGGGCTTGGAACATTTGAGAAAACAGAAAGTCAGCAGTATGGCTACAGTGGCTAAGAAGAGGAGATGGGTGGAAGAGGCAGACAGTGGTCACTTCGGGTGGGGCTTTGTAAACCACGGGAGTAACTCCGTGGATCCTCACAGCCACTTGCGGGGCAGATCGTTTTCAACCCCACTTTGCGGTTAAGGAAATTGGGAGACTCCCAAGGATGAAGCGACTGGCCCTAAACTGCACTCCAAAGGACGCCAACTCTGGAGCGAACCCAGACATTGTAATTCCCAAGCTCATGCTCCGAACTACCACACTCTCGCGTCTCCCCCATGAGCAGGTCACTACATGCCTGGACAGGTGCATGGACCAAAACGTAATCCTCAAACAACTCAGCCAAGTGAGATCACGATGCCCACTTACAGTCGGGAAGACTGTAGCGCAGGGAGATTAAAGGTCCCCCTTCCAATCAGAACCTGAGTCCCGGGGACCGGAGACCAGACCATCTGGGCGGCGGCCGGCTCCGGTCCCGCCGCGGGGCCGGACAGGCCTTGTCGCGGAACCCCACTCACGTTGCGGGTGGCCGGGCGCGACGAGGACGGACGCGCCGGCACGACCAATGAGAGGCGGCCTTCCCTAGCGGCCCGGCGGCGGTGCGGCCAATCCGCGCGGCGCTGTGGGAAGGGGCGGGTGCTCGGGCGGCTCGCGTTAGGCCGCGCCTCGGGGGCCCTCGCCCCTCACAGGCCCTGGGGCCGCTGGGCTTGGGCCTGAGCCCTGGGATGCCACGAGGTGAGGCGAGACCCATCCGCGCAGGCAAAAACCTCGCTCGAGGGCGCCGGTCGAAGCACGGGTTCACATTCCGCTCTCGCCCAGAGGCGCGGTCTTTGCTTCCCAGCGCTCGGAAGTGTCAAGAGCGTGGCATCCCTCCCCCAGCGGGATCCCAAGAGGCCACCCTGCCAGGCCGTGCACGCCCCGCGCCTCACCTCTTGGGGAAACGGGAACGGAGAAGGGAATCTCAGCCGCGGACTGTAGCTGGCACTACCCACCCGTGCAGCCGCTCCGCCTCACATTCAAACCCCGGCAAAATGGCGCGGCGGCGAAGCTGCGGCCCGGACGCATGCGTGAGCGGGGCAGAGGCGGGGGGCGGGGTCAGTAGCGCTCAGGCCCCACCCCAAGCTCGAACGGCCAATCGCGACCGGCTCTGTGTTTGCGCTGACGTCACAAGCGACAATGCCCTCTGGCTCAGACCGCGGTTTGAGGCATGTCAATCCTCGTTTTCCCCGAGAACACACAGGTTCAGCGAGTAGCCACCGGAGTGCGACCTAGTCTGATGTAGGGCTGCAGTGAGGCACATAGTAGGTCTTCTATAACTGTTGAACGAACTGCTCAAAGTCATGTCGATAGCCTCTCCCAGACCGAAGAGAACTTTCTGCGCCTCGAAGAGCGCAGGTTTTAGAGAAAGGCTGAATACACGAAATCATTTCAGATCTTGATATGCTACAAGAAAATTTAAAACAGGGCGATAAGAAAAGCAGTGATTTGGAAGGTCATTGGTTGGTCAGAGAAGACCTCTGAACAAGTGACACTTGACCTGAATTTCAACAAGGAGACAGCTGTATCAAGATCCTCCTGGAAAGCATTCCAGGAGGGAGTGCCAACAGCCTGGGCTCTGAGGCAGGAGTGAGCTGGCCTGGGGCTTAATGAAGTGCAGAGAGGGAGGAGATGAAATCAGAGAGGCAGGCAGGGGACAGATGATGTAGGCCTCATAAGCCCTGTTTAGACTAGGTCTCACTCTCACTGGGCACCCATTAGGGGATGGCCACCAAATCTACACTTTAAAAGGCTCACCAGTTGCTGTGTGGGAATGGGCTGTATGGGACTGGAGGCGAAGTGCTTGAAGCAGGGATCCTGGAGAGAGGTAGAGAGATGATGACCAGGATCCAAGTGAGTAGCAGCGCACATGGAGACAAGTGGACAGCTTCAGGATACACTCTAGAGGTGTAGAGCCTGTAGGATCTTATCCATAAAGTGTGACAACAAGAAGCAAGGAGGCCTTAGGGAAATTCCAGCCCTCAGTTTCAGCCAACACAAAGCCCAGGCCTAGCTGTTTCAGAGCATAACCCTTGCAGTTGCTAGCTTGCTACTCTGGGCACTGGAAGGCATGTATTTTGTTACCACTCGAGGGCACAAATGTTGTAAGAACACAGAATTATATAGGTACCAAGAACTGCAGACCTCTCAGCACATAATGACTCTGTCCAAACCTCTGCAGTAAGACAGACCAAACTTGAACATGGCTTCTAGTAGTATAAGGCCATGACCCTAGGATGACCCCAGTGTCCCCCCACCCCAACACACACACACACACACACACACACACACACACCCAAACTACTTGAGAAAACTCAATGCCGCCAGAATTTGTTCTAGCCAACATCTGAGTATAGCCAACATCTCCCTTTCTTAGAGAATTTACTAAAAAGGACTTAGTATTGTGAATCTTTCTTCTATTCCTTTGAGATGTGTATCTATCTCCTACAATTCAGGAATGTCTTTCTCAATGACCTGAAAGTGATTCCTCTGAAATATAGTCATCAGGAAGGTGAGGCTTGTTTCTCAGTCTTGTGGGCAGATGGGACCCTAACCTTGATTAATTGCCAACTAGCAGACATAGCTGGTCGAATGACATTTACACCAAACAACATTTTAAGTTTTCATCTGGGCCCTCACTCGTTCCCCAGTTCCCTCATTCTTCTTTAAAATGCCCAATCAGTGACACCTGGGAGTCTCAGTCATTTAAGTGGCACCCTTTGGTTCAAGTCATGATCCCAGGGTCCTGGAATCAAGTTCTGTACCTGGCTCCCTGCTCAGCAGGAGTCTGTTTGAGATTCTCTCTTTCCAAGTAAATAAATAAAATCTTTTTTTTTTTTTTTTTTTTAGATTTTATTTATTTGACAGAGAGAAACACAGCCAGAGAGGGAACACAAGCAGGGGGAGTGAGAGAGGGAGAAGCAGGCCCCCCGCCGAGCAGGGAGCCCAATGTGGGACTCGATCCCAGGTCTCCAGGATCATGACCTGAGTGGAAGGCAGTTGCCCAACCAACTGAGCCACCCAGGTGCCCCCCAAGTAAATAAATAAAATCTTAAAAAATAAAGTAAAATGCCCAATCCCCTCTGCACGGTCAGAATCAACTCTCTCACCCACTGTGAGTAATTTCTGAAAAAAATCTGTTTTTACTGCTTTAACAATGTCTGACTTTGTTTATCTTTGATAGCACCCTGGCTATGACATACAAAAGCAATTCCTATGACAAAATGCAAAAATTGCTCTGTTTGGGGTGCCTGGGTGGCTCAGTGGGTTGAAGCTTCTGCCTTCAGCTCAGGTCATGATCTCAGGGTCCTGGGATCCAGGCCTTCATTGGGCTCTCTGCCCAGCAGGGAGCCTGCTTCCTCCTCTCTCTGCCTGCCTCTCTGCCTACTTGTGATCTCTTTCTGTCAAATAAATAAATAAAAATCTTTTTTAAAAAATTGCTTTGGAGGCGCCTGGGTGGCTCAGTTGGTTAAGCAACTGCTTTCGGCTCAGGTCATGATCCTGGACACCCAGGATCGAGCCCCACATCAGGCTTCCTGCTCGGTGGGAAGCCTGCTTCTCCCTCTCTCAGTCCCTCTGCTTGTGTTCCCTTTCTATCTGTGTTTCTCTCTGTCAAATAAAAAAAAAAAATCTTAAAAAAATTTAAAAATATAAAATAAAAATTGCTTTGTTTGAATGAAAGGGTCATGGATGTAACTTTTTTTAGATTTATGTATTTATTTATTTGAGACAGAGAAAGAGCACACAAGCAAGGAAGAGGGTCAGAAGGAGAGGCAGAAGCAAACTCCGCACTGAGCAGGGAGCCTGATGAGGGGCCTTGATCCCAGGATCCTAGGATCATGGTCTGAGCCAAAGGGAGACACTTAACTGCCGAGCCACCCAGGTGCCCCTGGATGTAACTTTTTTTGAAAATTATTCAATATCTCTTCTCCCAGTCCACAAATCCTGCAAGTTCTGGCCCCTGCCAACCTCATGGCCTTTCTCACTTCTCCTCTCCACCCTCACTCAACCTAGCCACCTAGCCTTCTTTTCTGTTCTTCCAAGCACAAGCTTATTCCCACCTCAGAGTGTTCGTACTTGCCCTTCCCTCTGCCTGGAATGCTCTTCTAGATCCCTGAATGACTGTCTCCCCCGCTCTGTACATCCAATTTCCCACTCAAATGTCACCTCCTCAGAGAGGCCTTCCACCCTGTCTGAAATTGCCCACTCTCCACACCTGATAACTTGACATCTAGGTTTTCCAGATTTTTTCTTCAGACTTCTTTTTAGGAGTTTATTTATTTATTTGACAGAGAGAGAGTGAGAGAGATCATGAGCAGGGAGAGGTAGAGGGAAAAGCAGACTCTCCAATGAGCAGGGAGCCGGATGTGGGACTTGATCCCAGGACCCTGGGATCATGACTTGAGCCAAAGGCAGTGGCTTAACCAATTGAGCCACCTAAGCACCTGGGTTTGCCAGATTTTAAAGTAAAATGCAAGACACCCAGTTCAATGTGAATCTCAGAAAAGCAATGCATGGTTTTTTAGTATAAATATTGCATGGAAAATACTTCTAAGAGATCATACATCATTGATAAGAAATTCACATTGACTCAGGTGTCCTGTATTTTGTCTGGCAACCTTAGCTTCAATATATTATTGTTTCAATGAATCTTGAAACACTGAAAAAATAAAATAAATTATTATTAAAAAATATATATATATCATTGTTTCTTCATAGCATTTATCACTTTGCCGTTGTCTTTGTTAATTGCTTCCCCCCATCAGCTTAAGGACTCTATTAGAACAAGGACCTTATTTATCTTAGTTACAGCTGTCCCCCCAGCACCTAGCACACAGTACCTGCTCAATAGGTATTTATTGAATGTTGAATGATATGCCCTATATAAAGTCCATTGAGAAAGGTATAAGTTTTTAGGACACTGGTGGAAAAGATATATATTTTACCCTTGCAGCAACAGCACAAGTAATTGACCATACTAATCTACATTCCTTGACAGAGATTTTCCTCAAGTCCCGGTGAGAACAACTCTGATGATTTAACAGTTTTCCATCTCTGATCGCTAGTCACAGAGGAGGCTAGCTGTCATCTCATGTCCATCTACCATCTCTGCTAGGTTCTGCAGGAAACCCTGAAGTGTGGCAGGGTTATCACGTCTGTGGACACAGCTCTAGTGGTGCCCACTCCTCTCACCCTTTGCAGCTGCAAGAAAAACCATGCAGGTGAGGGTCACAGAAAGGTAGGTGTGCCCTCATCCTCCAGTCTCCGTGAGTGATAACTGAAGCCTCCCTTGGGAATCTCTACCACCCCACCCTCCCCCACCACATTATGTCCACACACTCCCGGGTTTGCTACAACTGCTCATGTGCACATGGTGAGCCACATGGTACAAACATGAGAGGATTTGGTCCTTCACTAATTAGGACATTCACTGTAGGTAATACATTATGTTCTCTGTGTCCTTATTCTTTTTTTTTATTTTAAGATTTTATTTATTTGACAGAGAGAAACACAGCGAGAGAGGGAACACAAGCAGGGGGAGTGAGAGAGGGAGAAGCAGGCCTCCCGCCGAGCAGGGAGTCCGATGTGGGACTCGATCCAGGGTCTCCGGGATCACGACCTGAGCCGAAAGCAGTCGCTCAACCAACTGAGCCACCCAGGCGCCCCTAAATACAATCTTAAAAAAAAAAAAAAAAAAAGCATAGACTTGACTACCCAGGTTCAGATCCTCATGCCATCTGTATGGCACCGGGCAAGTTACTTACAGTTGAGGTGTCTGATCTCCACAGGAGTGATGGTAATAGTTACTTGCTTCTCAGGGCAGCTGGACAGATGACAGAGCCAGGAAAGATGAGGCCCATAGAGGAGCATCTGAAAAATACTGTCTGATGGTGTTAGCTCTTATCTCCATCCCGAAATCAGGTGGCAACGTATTTTTGACATCCCCCCATTGTCTCCAGTCCTGCATTTCCCCCCGGTGGACCTGGACAAGCCTCTGGACCCTTGCCTTGGTCCCTATGCTTTAGAGGGTGTGGCTCTGGTCCCGCTCCAGCGGCCCACAGGTAAGGGGCCCATGCACCAAATGGGCATGCTCACCCAGAATCCTTATTGCCTCCTTTCAGACCTCGTTCTGGTTTGCACAGGACCCTGGAATTCCCCACTGGCAAGCCCCAAGCCCTATTGCAGGTTTGTGGTACTCTCTGGGCTGGGTCACTCCTGAGAGCAGATACACTAAGCACCCCTATACTAGCGGTATGACTTGGGGACAGATGTGTTTGCAGGGGGTTCGGACAGAGCTGCATCTCCATACACACATTCAGAGCCTTGTGGTACAGGTTGAGGCTCAGGGTGGGGAGAGAAAGAGGGCAGGACAAGGGCTGATTTCTTCCCATGTTGCTCTGTTCTGGCCTGGAACTCTGAGGAGCTTGAGAATTTGGTGTTTGAATTATCATATGATCTCTCCAATATGAGGAATTTGAGAGGCAGGGCGGGGCGGTCGTGGAGGGTAGGGAGGGAAAAAAATGAAACAAGATGGGATTGGGAGGGAGACAAGCCATAAGAGACTCTTAATCTCAGGAAACAAACTGAGGGTTGCTGGAGGGTGGAAGGGATGGGGTGGCTGGGTGATGGACATTGGGGAGGGTATGTGCTATGGTGAGTGCTGTGAATTGTGTAAGACTGATGATTCACAGACCTATACCTTGCAAATAATACATTATATGTTAATTTAAAAAAAAAAAAGAATTCAGTGTTTGACTTCCAGGTATTGCAAAGGTTTTATTTGTCAAGGAGGATGGAATGTGTTTTCAAACACTTACTATTTTGACATATAACTTTCATTTATGTATTTAATTTTTAAAAAAGATTTTATTTATTTATTTGACAGAGAGAAAAACAGCCAGAGAGGGAACACAAGCAGAGGGAGTGAGAGAGGGAGAAGCAGGCTTCCAGCCGAGCAGGGAGCCTGATGTGGGGCTCGATCCCGGGTCTCCAGGATCATGACCCGAGCCGAAGGCAGTCACTTAACCAACTGAGCCACCCAGACGCCCCTGTATTTAATTTTTTAAAAAGATTTTATTAATCTATTTGAGAGAGAGATAAAGAGCAGGTGGAGGGGCAGAGGAAGAGGGAGAAGTGGACTCCCTGCTGAGCAGGAAGCCCGAGGTGGGACTCAATCCTAGGACCCTGGATCATAACCTGAGCCAAAGATAGACTTAACTGACTGCGCCACCTAGGCACCCATGCTTATTTATTTTAGAGAAAGAGAAGAGGAAAAGGAGGGGCAAAGGGAGAGGAAGAGAGAATCCCAAGCTGACTCCATGGCAGAGTGTGGAGCCCGATGTGGGGCTCGATCTCACAACCCAGAGATCACAACGTGAGCTGAAATCTTGGGCACTTGGAGTGCCTGGGTGGCTCAGTTGGTGGAGCATGTGACTGGATCTTGGGGTCATAGGTTCGAGCCCTGTGTTGGGTATAGAGATTATTAAAATGAATAAATAAATACTTAAAAAAATGGAGGTCTCTTGGGGCACCTGGGTGGCTCAGTTGGTTAAGCAACTGCCTTCAGCTAGGGTCATAATCCCAGAGACCTGGAATCGAGCCCCACATCGGGCTCCCTGCTCTGCGGGGAGCCTGCTTCTCCCTCTCTCACTCCCTCTGCTTGTGTTCCCTCTCTAGCTGTATTTCTCTCTGTCAAATAAATAAATAAAATCTTAAAAAAAAAATGGAGGTCTAATGCTATCTATTCATATAGTTGCTGTGAAGTTTAAAGGACTTCCTGTATGCAAAGCACTTACTAAGGTATCTGCAGTGCAGTAAACTATCAGTAAATGTTGGTTCTTTAAAAAGTAACATTAATAACCTGCTTATTGCTGATGCCCCCAAAGGGGCAGAAAGTTAGCACAAATCCTTCCGTACAAAGAGTTCTTTATTCCAGCTTCTGTGATCTGTCCATTGGCCTCTCATATAGAATGGTGCCTGGTTTTTGCTTGCTTCTCAGAAACCCATAGCACTCTGGACAAGAAAATCAATACGCCATTATTTAACTCAAATTCACTCAAGCTAAGTTTACCAAAATACGTAGTGCTTCTGGAACATTAATCAAGGTACATTCTTTAAGCAAATCTAAGTTAGGTTGGTGAAGAAGCTATAGAAGCTTTATGCAAAAATGGGGAGTCTCTGGGAAAGATGAGAACTGACTTATATAAAAATTATCTGCAAAGGCTTAATCTTCTGTTGAGCACTAGATAAAGCTGGCTTGTGTCTGGAAACAGATATGTTTAAAAATATTAAAATCATTTCTGCCAGAACCCTTGGGAAGTCCTCACCCCTTCTTCTTTTGCTGTGGGAATGATGTTGCATTTACTAAGCGGCCACGCCTGAGATGTGACACAGATAACTAACTCAAGGAAGATTTAGCAGTTTTCTTGAACTGGACAACAGGCATGTTACACAGCTTTGCAAAAATTCCAGGGAACTACTCTGGTCCTTTGAAAAAGAAAATGTACTTTTGCCTAAAACTTATTCCAGTCTGTGAGCGGGGACGATACAGATGATAGCATCATGATGAAATTAACTTGCAAAATGCTTAAATAATAGTACTTTAAATAAATAACGTGAAGTTGGTCCTTCCTCAACCAGTGACCTCAGCATGACCTCCTTTCTAAAATAGGTAAGCAGAAGTGACTTTTTTTTTTTTTAAACAGGAAGGCCAAAGAAAGCTGACAGCATCTGCCACAGACAGACTCTTGGGTCCTACAGCACCACACTAAAGAAGCCTTATTAGACTCAGAGTCATAGTTCAGGGTTTTTCAACCTGAACTTGAGGCTGGGTAATTCATTCTGGTGGGGTCTACTTAGCAGCATTCCACCCGTACCTGCCTCCTGCTGTGACAACCCAAAATGTCTCCAGACATTGCCAAGTGAACCAAGTGCCCCCTGGGGACAGAACTGGAAACTCCTGGTTGGCAGTAGGTTGAAAACCACTGCTCTATAAAAAAACCCACGCACTACCTGCTATGGTGCAATAAAGACTCTTTAGAAACCTTTTCCTTTTGTTCTTCACTGGAAGCACCTGGTATGTGGGACCACAGAGAGTGGCCGGTTTATTCTGATAAATTCATAAGGATAAAAAATTATTAGTCAATTTCAGCAGGGGGGGTATTTTAAGTACAATGGTGACTTACAGTTTTAGGGTATTTCAGAAAGAATGGATTCTGAATTCAGAGGCAATAAAGCCAAGTATGTCTTCCTATGTTGGCACCCTTCGTGAACCTTAGAATTGCCTTCCACTCAGTGTCCAAGTTGGCTACCCTGTCAGTCTTTCTTTGCAAACCTGCCCTCAATGCCAGCAAGACTTCTTTTTCTTCTTTTGGGAACTCGCCTACTGGTCAAACTAATTAATGAGTTAAAGTGAATTCAAGAGATAAGTAAGATTCTGCTCATGACTGGATTTTTCCCCCCATTCATTGGGAACAGGGGGAAGAAAGGAAACTTACTTAAAGTAATCAAAACCTACAATCAATATTCTCCCATTAGAAATTATTTTTGTTGGGTGCCTGGATGGCCCAGTAGCTTAGGCCTCTGCCTTCGGCTCAGGACATGATTTCAGCGTCCTGGGATCGAGGCCCACGTCGGGCTCTCTGCTCAGCGAGGAGCCTGCTTCCTCTGTTCTCTCTGCCTACCTCTCTGCCTACTTGTGATTTCTCTGTCAAATAAATAAATAAAATCTTAAAAAAAATTATTTTTGTTAACTATTGAGGCCAAATTTTACTACCAATTGAGAACTACAGGCTTATAGCTGCCATGAGAACAAATGTACCCACAACTATAGGTTGATATATATATATATAAATCATATTAAAAACAGCTTTACTTTTGAAAACTTTATTGATTTACCACCTGATTAAAGCATGGGATTTTAACAGTATTATACATAATATTTTTACATAGAAAACTTTACATAGCATTTCATATTATATAATTCGGCTTATTCTTTCAAAAATGTATACATCCATTGGGCAAGGAATGCTTTTCATTAAATTACCAATATTAAATGCACTTAATCATCGTGTATAGATTAAACAAAAGTAGCTATTAACTAACTTTTAGGCATTTTAAGGAGGTAAAACATACATTTTGCACATAAAGAAATATTTGATGCAAATATGAAGATAAAATTTTTAAAAAATTAGAACACTGAGAAAACTACACCTTTGATGAATGTCTTTCTTTTTGAGAGCAAGGATTTCCAGATAGACTCATTCTTTTAAATATTCAGCTTTGGTTTCTTTATTTCTCCAACTGCAAAGCTGCTGATAGCAAAACTCCAGGATTTCACGAGTTCAAGCTACACCTACCTTAACACAAATGTTAAAACAGAACTCAGAAAACGCAGTAGTTAAGAATCTAGCTTCTGTCTCAACCAATATCCATTCGCATCATAACCACAAACATTTGAATGGGATGATCGTACTTGCCTCTGTCAGCAGGTTCCTTCAACAACTATAAAGACTACGGAATGGAGAGCCGTAATCGCAAAGGAACAACAAAAAGGTCTAGAGTTCTTTTGTGGGTTTTTTTTTTTTTTTTTGCATTTTGTATAAAAGTCACCTGTCAGAGGAAAAATGGTTTGTTTCCAGATATTACGCTACAATTTCCATAATGTAGTTCTTTGGTTGTACATGAGGAGTAACAGGAAAAAGGTGTACTTGACATTAAACATGCATATTAGAAATCAAATTTCCCATTCACTGTTTGTTGTTAAGATGCCAGAGCTGGTGATTTCCCTAAAGGACAGTGCAGAAAAACAAAATTGCTCAAAGTAGCAGTGTCGTAACAAAAACTTCTCTAGAGACCCAGCACATATAATCAACACTTAAAGCATCCTGACAAATAAGGCCTTGGAAATGCTCCATCTTCTCCAACTTTGTTAGTGAATGGCGTCCTGGTTCGGAGCTGCAGTCACACACACTCTTCTCACTAGTGTTTGAGTGGCACAAGCCACATTTACCATAAGATAGAATAGATTTATTCACAAAGAATTTAGGCTGAATGGCTTATTAGTAGAGGTAAGGAATTCCTCTGTACTTCACGGGCCACTGGCAAGAAAAATTACTCCAAATGGTTTGACAACCTGGTTTTTAAAAAAGGTCCATGCTGGTACGATGCAAATGCCTCATTCAGAAAATCCAATGTTTTAAAAGACAGAGTTAAAAAAAAATTCAAAGCTGAATGTTCGGGCATGGAGTAAAATGAGCTCACATACTTCCTGCTCTGCAAGAGGTGGCAAGAGTGAAAGAGAAGGCAGGAAGACACTGGCAGCGGGGTCACCATTGAAGAAAATGGCACGTGAGAACCTCAAAAGGAAAGGGAAAGTCTCCGGGTTCCTGCGCATGCCATCAGGACAGATGTGGGTGGAGAGTGTGGACTTGCTGGGGCTGTGACCCACTACAGTACCAGGGAGGGAGTCTCGGCTGCGGCGTAAAGATGTAATGCATTCCAGGACAAAGTAAGTCAAAGGTGCTGACGTTTTCCATTCACAGTAAAATACTCGCCCACGTCCCTTCCTCCCAAATTATACAGCTCCTCTTCTCTAATGTATGTAAGTAACATAAAAACCTAAACCTGCTCTTTTTTTCTTTGGTAGAGAAATTAAAATACTTTGGGGGGGGGAAAAAAAAGAGTACTGCTGGCCCAAACCAAACATTCCTCAAGGCTGTTGAAAACAAACAAATTTAAGAAATCAGTTTTGTAGGAAATAAAAGCACCAGAAATCTTTCTCTATAAAGAAAAAAATAACTGATTTTAGATAGGTTCCCAACTTGCTAACTTCTAAGGCACCAGAGTTGACATCAGTACAACCCAATTCCAGGACTGAAGGGCATAGGCAGAAGTCTGAATGTGTTAATGACTCCGTGTAACACTGGTTCTAGGGCTGAGTGCGGCTCTCGGGGAGCCCTAGGTGAGAGGGTGGGGTGAAGTGTGTGTTTTCTTTCTCACCGACTCAGAATAAATCAAGCTTCCAAAGAGACTGCTTGCAGGCATCAGGCCCCGTTTACATAAACTGCTGCATCAGGATTAAGTTCTAATTGCAGTTAAGACTACTGTACCTTTATTAACACAATAAGGGCCCCCAGAATCCAACCTTTCCAAGGAATGCAGCTCTGAGGCTCGAGTTCCTGGCACCTGGGCACAGGCCATCTCCGGCCATGGCCACAAGTTCAGCCTGGCTGGCCTCACCATAGCACAGGCCAACTCTGGATCAAGGACTCATGACACGTGGCTGAGGAGTTTCACAGTTGGCCCTTTTCCCACACAGTCACCATCCCTCCCTGCAGAACCCGTGAAAGGGGACTGTGCAAAGCAGGGACACTAAACTCACTATTCTGAGGTACAAATAAAAGGTTTACTCAAATATAAATTAACTCTGTTAAATTACTTCATTTTTGTTACTACTTCATATATTAGATTTCAGAGGGTGTGAGATGGACAATGTATTCTGGAAATTTTCATACCCATCCACAAATACTTACTTCCAAGGAAGGCTAATCACCATTACATTTTTTACTTTTTCCTATAGACTTTTTCTCCCCAGGTTACTAACACAGGGAGAGCCAGGAGGCACTACGTTTTTTTAATTTTTTAACCTTGCAAGCTCTTAATGCTAACTTAATTACTAAACTCTGCTTTCAGTGAAATCTTCAATAATAGCTTTTCATACAGTACTTTAAAAATCACTCAGACATTAACAAAACAAAAACAACCCTTTCCCCCATTTTCTCCAAACTAATCCAACTACAGCTGACTCACAACTGACAAAAACATTCAAAATTCTCCAACACACTCAAACCACAACAAAAAATCCAGCATATTTTAGGCGGCATTTAGCCGTTACAAGAAATTTTTATTAACATACTCTCTAATAATCATGAACCTCTACAGCTACGTTCAGTATTTTCAAGGAGAGCAACTTCCTCTGACAGAACGTGTACAGCAATCATGGGACTCTGCTGGGAAATGGCACATGTGCGGCGACAGGCGTGGCAGTTTAGTCAGGAAGACGGAATGACGGAGATGAAACAGACTCCTCACCTGCTGTGTTAACTGGGTATGCAACACTTTAATGAAACAGCACAACGTCTCAGCCAGGGACTGATGGGACCCGCGTGGAGGCCAGCTTCCTCCAGGCCATTCTGGGCTCCCAGATGCCGACTCCGCTTCTATGATCCAATGAGATGTGCCAGGCAGAGGTGGCCTGGTGAACGTTCTGCTGAGCTACAGCAGTGGCCTGCAGGGACCAGGGCTACCACACTGGGGACAGTGTCCCTGGTACCTGGGATGGCTCTTCCGGAATCCATATCTTATAGACAACACCTATCCGCAGGAAGAACTTGCGCAGAACAGCTCGGAGCTCGGGAATCAGGTCAAACTGCATAATTTCACACAAGTAGGGGTAGTACATAGAAGCGTGTGCTTTAAACTTGAGGTGGGAGAGAAGGAGAGAGATCAAATTAGACAAGGAGCTACTTTTTCTGGCACTAGTTTCTCAAAAATATCCATCTCACTCTGGAACTTCTTGCCAATATTGGTGCTTTTTCTTGCTATTTAAAAAGTGGGTGGGAAAAATTTGCAAATTAGAACATCTTTTAGTTATGCTTAACTCCAAACACCAATTCTTTGGGGGCAGCTTTGCCACCAAAGTCAATGTTCACTTTAGCAGATTCCCCCTTCTGAACCAGGGCTTCCCTATCTGGACCCTCTCTTCCAATGCTCAAAATCCCTGCAGCAGTTTAACTGCTACGTGCATGGTTTCAATGTCAGCCTTTCTCAACTGGGCTTCTTTGAGAGCGAGAGCCCCAGTATGATATGGTACCCTTTGTCTGTAATGAAAGAACTTTCCTCTAATGAATCTAGAATGGTGCTAGTTATATAACCACCCTTGGAAAAAATGAGGAAATCATTACTTTAAATTCTGAGTAAAAAGGAGCCCAAACCTAGGTCCTAGTGGGGACATTAAAGTTTCCTGGTCTATACCTTTTCGTCATTTATTTTGAGGGTTTTTGTTAGAAGTAACAACAGAAGACTTGTCCAGGCCTCCCGATGGCTCTCAGAATTCACTGTGATGAAATAGGCAAGGGCCTCACTGCACACGCTAGAAGAATAAAGAGAGGGGGATACAAGTCAAACACATTAGCCTCTCACGGAGAACTCTTCGTTCTTGCAATAAGTAAGGAAGTAAGCAAGCACTGGGCACCTGCTCTGACTATGCCGTCTGGAGCAAATCACTAAGTCTCAGTTTTCTCAGCTGTAAAACAGGGACACATAATTGTACCAAACTCAGGGGGTTGTTGTGAAGTTTAAATGCAGCCAGCCAGTTGAATGTTGGCTAAGCCCAGGGCCTGCTCACAGGGTAGGGCCCATTCAGCATTTGCACACAATGAACACAGAGCCAACCATCCACAGTTGACTACACAATGCCTTTCTCTTTCTTCTCCTGTGGCACACAATTGCTACTTCTTTTTCTTTTAAAGTAATCCCCACCTCTAATGTGGGGCTGAAACTCAGGACCCTGAGATGGAGAGTTGCTTCCTCCACCAACTGAGCCACCCAGATGCCTCTCTAAGACATTTTCTTCTTCTTTTTTAAAAGGTTTTATTTATTTATTTGACACAGAGAGACCACAAGTAGGCAGAAAAGCAGGCAGGGAGAGAGGAGGAAGCAGGCTCCCTGCTGAGCAGAGAGCCTGATGTGGGCCTCGATCCCAGGACCCTGAGATCACGACCTGAGCTGAAGGCAGAGGCTTTAACCTACTGAGCCACGCTTTAACCTACTGGCGCCCTACGACAATTTCTTAAATAGATTCCGTAACAGTGGGATTACTGTGTCAAAGAGAGAGACTGAACATTTTAAGGCTCCTGATTTTTTTTGTTTAAAGATTTTATTTATTTGACAGAGAGAAACACAGCTAGAGAGGGAACACAAGTAGCGGGAGCAAGCAAGGGAGAAGGCTTCCCATCAAGCAGGACTCGATCTCGGGATTCTGGGATCATAACTGGAGCAGAAGGCAGATGCTTAAGGACTGAGCCACCCAGGTGCCCTAAGGCTCCTGATTTTAATGCCACCTTCTCTCTGGAAAAATCCTGTCCCTGTACATTCCCACTAGCATTAGGCGCAGGAGAGTGCATGTCTTATCACATGGCTGTCAGCACTGCATGTTAACAGTTTTAAATTTTAAAAGAGGGAAAAGGCCTTAGACATAGCATCTTGCTCACAGGAAGCTGGGTGACGAAGATCTACTTTCCTGTCTGGGGCTCTCTCCATACCATCCCACTGTCTCTCCCATTGCTGCATTTCTGCGTAATCCAAGTCAGGAACCCCTGGTAATCCACGTGATTCCAATACATTTCTCTTGGGAAGAAGGGAGGATGAGAGGTTAGAGCTGAAATCGCCTAAAGGGACTTTACTTCAGGCCTGCTGATTTTTTTTTTTTTTTTTAAGATTGTATTTAGGGGCGCCTGGGTGGCTTGGTTGGTTAAGCAACTGCCTTCATCTCAGGTCATGATCCCAGAGTTCTAGGATCGAGCCCCACATCGGGCTCCCGGCTCAGCAGGGAGTCTGCTTCTCCCTCTGATCTTCTCCCCTCTCATACTCTCTCTCTCCCTATCTCTCCTCTCTCAAATAAATAAATAAAATCTTAAAAAAAAAAAAAGATTGTAATTAATTTTGCGAGACAGAGAGTGAGTGAGAGAGTATGAGTGGGGGAGTGGGGAGCAGAAGAGCGGGTCTGGGCAGAGGGAGAGGGAGAAGCAGACTCCCTGCTGAGCTGGGAGCTGGTTGTGGGGTTCGTTCCCAGGACCCTGAGATGATGACCTGAGCTGAAGGCAGAAGCTTAACTGACTGAGCCACCCAGGTGCCTGCTGATTCTGAACTCTGAGCATTTTTTTTACTGTCTGTGTTTCTGTGCCTTAAGAAAGTTATGAAAGAAATGAGGTCCCGCCCTATTTAGGACATTAAGAAAAGTGAAATACAAGTGTCAGCAAATACAAGGAAGAAGCAAAAAGAAAATCAGATTGTGAAGGCGTCAGCACATAGGTACTTTTCTCTTATTCTTTTCAGTTCAGAGTATTACTGTGACACATTTTGTGTCTTATGAATAAGACATTTAATCAGAAACCAATCTTCTTACGTTAAAAGTCGCTGCTGTATTTCCTCCCAGGAATCCCTGCGGTTCTCGTCGACATACATCCGAAACAGGATCCTCAAACAACAGGCCAGGCTGCTGGTTTCTTGCTTTAGGAGATTAGGTTTAGATTTGCCCTTAAAACCTAGAGATTAGACAATCATATAAACAGCGCACACTTCTAGGATAATGCTGAGAAATCATGCAGGAACCTAATCTAGTTACTTTAGGGAACACTGAAAGAAATAGTTCACATTCTTTTTTTCAGTTGGAGGATAACTGACATATAACATTACTCTTAATCACATTTTCTTAAACAAAGCAGCACCAATCAGCTACAGAGAGGTGTAAACCACTCTCATAAGCAAAACCTTATCATGGGCTAGGACATAAATCATCTAGACATGTTAAAGCCATAAAGAAAAATGACATTATAAAATTGTGGATTAAAATAGGCATTTGGGAAGAAAATTAATGGTAACCCAGTAATGGTAACAAGACAAAAATTATATAAAGTATCACTTTTTTTAAAGATCACAAAATGAGACGCCCACTGTCACCTAACTTATATCACTTACCTGCAGGGTTTACGTACTTATTTTTGGAGGTGGCCAAGAAAGAGAACCCCTAAAAGCCTCAGCAAATGTATGACTGCTTTTGGTTTCTCCAAGACTACCACAATTTTTATATCATATTTAACTACACTATTTTATTTATTTTATTATTATTATTTTTTAAAGATTTTATTTATTTGACAGAGAGAAACACTGCCAGAGAGGGAACATAAGCAGAGGGAGGGAGAGAGGGAGAAGCAGGCTTCCCACCAAGCAGGGAGCCCGATGTGGGACTCGATCCCGGGTCTCTGGGATCATGACCTGAGCCGAAGGCAGTCGCTCAACCAACTGAGCCACCCAGGCACCCCTATTTTATTATTTTTAAAAAAGATCTTATTTTAGGGGCACCTGGGTGGCTCAGTTGGTTAAGCGATTGCCTTCGGCTCAGGTCATAATCCCCGAGACCCAGGATGGAGACTTGCATCGCGGCAGGAAGCCTGCTTCTCCCTCTCTCACTCTCCTTGCTTGTGTTCCTTCTCTCGCTATGTTTCTCTCTGTCAAATAAATAAAATCTTTTATTTTATTATTTAAAAAAATTTTTTTAAAGATTTTATTTATTTATTTGACAGAGATAGACATCACAAGTAGGCAGAGAGGCAGGCAGAGAGAGAGGAGGAAGCAGGCTCCCTGCTGAGCAAAGAGCCCAATGCGGGCCTTGATCCCAGGACCCTGAGATCATGACCTGAGCTGAAGGCAGAGGCTTTAACCCACTGAGCCACCCAGGTGCCCTAAAAATATTTTATTTATTTGAGAGAGCACAAGAGAGAACATAATGGGGGAGGAGGAGCAGGCTTCCTGCCGAGCAGGGAGCCCGATGTAGGGCTCGATCCCAGGACTCTGGGATCATGATCTGAGCCGAAGGCAGTCGCTTAACCAACTGAGCCACCCAGGAGCCCCCAACTACACAATTTTAACCTAATGTAAAATGTCTTGATTTGCTAGATCAGTTCGGGTCTCTGTCAATTCATTTTTCCATCAAAAACTTCCTGAAAATCTCCCATGTGCTGGGCGGTATTCTTGGTACTGGGATGGAATGTATCCAGCATGTCCTTCGTTTCCCCTCAAGAATGAAAAAGCTATTCCAGCTAAGTGTACAGTATCAGGAATTTCCCAAAGGCTTTAATATTTTAGGATGGTGACCAGTGTGGCTACCTGTCCTAGTTGCTGTGTGGCCTTACCTGCTCTCCACAGGACAGTCCGTTGCTCATAATTGGAATTGAAGGCCTTGGAGAATGAGTGGGACTCCTGCAAGCAGTCCAGCAGCTTGAAGAGGTGCTGGGAAGACATGCACTTGTACATGCCCTGATCCTCTGTCTCTATGTGGATATCCGCATCCAGGGTGTCTTGCTAGAGAGGGGAAGTGGGAGAGCCAAGTGAGGACGAGCTGGTTCTGGACACTGAGGCAGTCCTCACTCGCCACAAGCCAGCCTCTGTCTCAGAATCACACACCTCATTCCTTACCACCCTGAACATTTCTCTTAGACTCTGCTCACCAGCTGGTGGAAAAATTACGCTCAGCTCCTGCCTGACCGCCAGGCTTTGCGGGCCCAAGTTTTTGTTCTGTCACTACTGCCTTTGCTGCATGAACCTGAGCATGTGCTGCTCCAGTTATTTCACCACAGGACTGCACTGTCCTCTCTTTACTTCTTTTTTCTTTTAAAAAAATTTTATTTATTTATTTGACAGAGAGAAACACAGCTAGAGAGGGAACACAAGCAGGGGAAGTGAGAGAAGTTTCCCACTGAGAAGGGAGCCCGATGTGGGGTTTGAACCCAAGACTACGGGATCATGACCTGAGCCGAAGGCAGATGCTTGATGACTGAGCCACCCAAGCGCTCCCTGTCCTCGCTTTATATTTTAGAATGAAATCAGAAAACAAGAAAGTCAACTGTACTGTACGTGACAGAAGGTGTGAGTCTCACAACATACTGTGAAAGACAGAAACTGCTAAGCAAACGCTGAGGGGCATCTTTAGCTTTATCGGGTGATTAATGAATGTAGTAAGCTCGACAACTGTGTTTTCAAATGTGAAGGGGAAAAATATAAAAATAGGTATAAAATGCCAGAAATTTTTACTGAACATGTTGCCTAAAATGGGAAACATACTTACAGGTTTTATATTTGTTAAGCCTTCTAGGAATGGATCTATCCTTTTTAATTTTTTTTAAAGATTTTATTTATTTATTTGACAGAGAGAAACACAGCTAGAGAGGAAACAGAAGCAGAGGGAGAGAGAGAGGGAGAAGCAGGCTTCCCGCCAAGCAGGGAACCCGATGCAGGGCTTGATCCCAGAACTCTGGGATCATGACCTGAGCCGAATGCAGATACTTAATGACTGAGCCACCCAGGTGCCCCTGTATCTATCCTTCTTATAAGCCAGAGATTATAACAAAACAAACTAAAAAATGGATCAAAGACCTACACATAAAAACTACCATTATAAAACTCTTAAAAGAAAACACAGGACTAATCTTTGTGAGCCTGAATTAGGCCATGCTTGGTTAGATATAACACTAAGACTGCAAGGCCGCAAGAAAAAAATAGAAACTCAGACTTCATTAAAATAAAAAATTTCTGTGCTTCACAGGCTACCATCAAGTAACTGGAAAGGCAATGCACAGAATGGAAGAAAATAGTTGTAAATCATATATCTGATAAGGGACTAGTACCCAGAATCTATAAAAACTCTTAAATGTTAGAAAGTTAAAATATCCAATTTAGAAATGAGCAAAGGATTTGAATAGACATCTCTCCATAGATACACAAATGGCCAATAAACACAGAAGATGCTCAACGTCACTAGTCACTAGGGAAATGGAAACCAACACCACAGTGAGATAGCACTTCTCACCCATGGGGGTGACTGTGATAATTACAAAAAAAAAAAAAAAGACAATAACAACCACTGATGAGGATGTGGAGGACCAATCCATTATCCATTACTGCTGGGAAGGTAAAATAGGCTAGCTGTTCTAGAAGGCAGTCTGCCAATTCCTCAAAAAGACAGCCGCAGAGTTAATATCCGACACAGCAATTCCACTCCTAGGTACATGCTCAAGAGAATTAAAAACATGTCCATATAAAAACTTATAGACACATGTTCACAGCAGTGTTATTCATCATAGCCAGACATGGGAACAACCTAAATGTCTGGCAGCAGATGACTGGATAAACAAAATGTGGTACCATACAGTGGAATATTATTTTATCTAAGAACACACATACACACTTATGTAATAACATGGATGTTAACATGCTACATATACAGGCTACAATGTGGGTGAACTTAGAAAACACTAGGCTAAATGAAAGAAGCTGGACACAAAAGCTCACATTTTACCTGATTCTAGTAATATGAAATATTCACATTAAGCAAATGTATAGAGACAGAAAGTAAATTAGTGGTTATCAAGGGCTGGGCTGAGGAGGGAAGAGGTGCTTCCCTTCCTCAGTCATCAGACTGACTGCTAATGGTTAGGGCATTCCCCTTGGCAGTGATAAAAGTATCCTGGAATTAAGCAGGGGTGATGTTTGCACAACTCTGTGACTATCCCGAAACTCTGAACCTTCATTCACAGGATCTGCTAGCTCTGAAACACTTACATTTACAACCTATGGTGTAACGTTACTGTGCAACTTTTGGATACCCAGTCCTCTGCCTCCAAGGATAACACACTATATAAAAGGCTATACATATAAAATAAAGAAGTAAACTTTAAAGGAAAAACTGGTATCTTTATCCATATATTTTTCTCTCTCAGTTATTTACGGTTAAATTATACACCAATTACGAGGAACAGCCCCCTGTGTAGTAACGCTCCTTTTTCAAAGCACCAGGGTGAGGATGGCATGTGAACAGTGGGATGCCGCTAAATGGCCTTCTGCAAAATTTAAAGACAAGAAAAAAGAAAAAAAAAAAAAGCCTTGATTTTTAGTGTTTGCCAATTGTTGTGGCATAAATATTCCCACCGCAACCAATTTCTCAAGCCACCAATATGCCATGACTGAAGGCAGGGCTGGGGAGAGATGAGATGGAGAGATGGGCTCCCGTGAGCCACAACGAGCTGGCCCCAGCACACCACTGCACCTGAGCAGGCTCCCCACACACGAGGACGTCCCTCTCAAAGCTGGTCTTCTTACCTGAGCAGCAACCATGTGTTCTGCATCTTCCTTCTTGCTTGTTGCAGGGTAGAACACAATGTTGTCGATGGTCTGTATCAATTCCAGCTGGACCACACACTTGATGAGGAGGCTGGCAAACAGTTTCTGATCTATATTAGATGATAAAGATTAACCCTAATAATGATTCAGCCAGTGTTGAGTAAGTATTCCCCGAGCTCCTACTATTTGTCAGGCATGGTTCTTGAGGCAGAACAGTGAATAAGCTAGACAAAAACCCAATGGCAGAGACAGACAATAAACAGGATCTTTAAGTCTAAGGTACAATATGTCAAATGATGATGTCAAAGGAAAAGAATGGAGATGAGGGGAAGATGGTGTCGGGGTGGGGTTGCAAGTTTAAACAAGCTGGTCAGGAAAGGGCTCTCTGCAAATGTGATACCTGAGCAAAGACCTGAGGGAAGGAGTCTATCGTAGGAACCCTATCATCCAGCCAGCTTCTCTGCCACCTGCAGAGACTCTTACAGGCAGCTCCAGACTGTGCCCTAAATACTCCAGGCCCCAGGTTCCTGCAGCAGCCAGACTCTCCAAAGTAGCTGTCAGTTAGTCTTGAGGGGCAAGGGTGGGGTTCTTTCCTGTTCTTAGTTCTCCATCGCTTTCTGTCTGCTCTGGAGGTGCTATCTTCTTTCTGTATCTGCTTCTGTTTCCCTCCAGAATCCCCTTTTACCTCTTTTGGTGGTTAGCCATCTTTCACTAGCTATTCATTCTTTAGGTAGACTCTTCTCTGTTTAAATTATTGGTGTGGTTTCTGCCTACTAACTAGACGCTGGCTACTATTTCCTCCCTCCATCTTTGTCTTCTCACTCCCGGGGCTCAGGGATGGCCCATGTCAGGCACTTCACTGGTGCTGATTTGACTATAATAAAAGTAGAGATTCCTTATTCAACTTATTGTTATAGAATGCGAATGCTGAAAACATTAAACAAAGGGTAAACAAAAGGATGGCAAATGAGGATGGGTCATTTTATCTGTGAAACTGTGTGATTGTGTGTATGCGTCTATTTACTCAAACTCTCCATGTAGAATCAGTTTTAATTAAAGGAGAATATGGTGGAGTTGCAGCACGTGTACACTTAATTTATGCCAATTCAGTGATGTCACCGTGGACCAAAAATGAAAAGGAAAGAAACGGGCCAAGTGGTGTGAGACTGTGCCTGCTGCCCCACTCACTGGGCTAACGCCCACATGGTGGGCTGGGATGGGAAAGTAAGCCTGTTTCCAGGAGGAAGGGCAGGGCTCTCAAGTCCCAGGACCCTTTCAGAGTACAAACCCCCCGCTGCACCAAGAGTGGCTCTATTTCAAGAACTGTATGCATGCACCCCCTCACACAAGCCAAGTTTTTCTCTGGAGCCGATGAGGTGGCAAAGCTTGCTCCCCGGCCCCTGCAGAGACCCTGGCTGTGCGGCAGATACTGAAAACAGTGTGTGATTGTCCAATATGGTGCCTTTTTAATGGATTCCAAGGGTGGTTATGTTTTGGCTGGTGCCCACACGTGGCTGTCTCTAATACACTGCTTTAGAAGTCAACAGCAGTGTCAACACCGACAGTTTGGCATGTGGAAAAGAGGGTGGGATTGCTCTGAAGAAAAACAATAGGGCCACAGCTGGAAAAAGACCAGACCATGAAACCAGGAATTTTCCAGTTTCTCAGTCAGCTAAAAGTGTGTCTGAATCTCAACCCTACTACATAGTGGAAAGTCGTATTATGTGTCTCGGTCCCTGTTCATGCAAATGCAAACACCTCCTCAAAGGGCTAAAAGGACAATTACACGAGTGCAGTGCCTGCCTCATAGCAACTGTTAAATACATTTTTTAAAACAACAGACAGTAAAGCCTAACCACAAGTTAAGGCTGAGAGACAAACTGAGAGAAGTAATCTGAAACTCATGTCCAGAAAAGGGATCTCTAACACATAAAAAGCTCCCCCAAACCAATAAAAACACTTACAGCCAATATAAAATGAGGACCAATTTGAACAGATGATGAAAAAAATAGAAAGGTTCTTAAACACATGAAAAACTGCTCGGTTTCACTTATAATTAGAAAACTGCAAATTAAAACTACTCCAAAGATAGGAAATATCACCTACATGTTCCTGAGGATCATGTAAACAGATACAACCTTAAGGGACAGGAATCTGTAATTATCTGTCAAAATGGCAAGTGCCATTTTGCTTCGCCCAGCAGTCCTACAGCTAGGAATTTATTTTTTTTTTAATTTTTTTAAAAAGATTTTATTTATTTATTGACAGAGAGAAACACAGCTAGAGAGGGAACACAAGCAGAGGGACTGAGGGAGGGAGAAGCAGGCCTCCCGCCGAGCGGGAAGCCCGATATGGGGCTTGATCCTGGGTCTCCAGGATCATGACCTGAGCCGAAAGCAGTTGCTCAACCAACTGAGCCACCCAGGCGCCCCGCTAGGAATTTATTATACAGACACACATATTAGGTGATTCATTGTAGTACTGTTTGTAACAGAAAAAGATGGGGAATAATATAACCATCCATTAGTAGGAACCCCAATTAAGCAAATAATAGTATATCTATACCCTGGGATGACATATAATAGTATAAAAGAATGTGAAAGCTTTTGAGGTACTGATTTTGAATGGTCTTAAAAATACACTAAGTGAAAAAAGAATAACATATAGTATTCTATAATTTGTATAAAAAGGACAGGAGGATCCATGTGTGTGCGTGTGTGTACGCATGCCTGTGTTTATGGATATGCTATTTCTTGCATATGGAGACAATTAGAAATGCACATAAGAAACTGGTGACACTGGCTGCCACAAGGAAGGGACTGGCATACTGAGGCATGCAGTGGAAGACAGGCTTATCATGTTCATCCTTTCGTACCTTCTGAATATTTGAATTACGGAAATGTGGTATCTATTTAAAATAAATAAATGAAAACAACTAAAAAATGTGGCCTTACTTGCATAAGGTCTACCTTTCCAGCTGTCATCGGTCGGGTTAGAGAGTTGGCTCTGGCCTCTCTCAGAGGCATTTTTATCTATGCTGCTTAGAGACTGGCGGTCCAGATCCACATCCTAAAAGTAACCCAAAGAGAAATACAGCGTTCACTTTCTTTAACCACAGTTCACTATCTGGGTAGCAATGTGCCTGCTTTGACACTGTTGGCCCACTTGAATTAAGTGTCTTGCTCAACGTGAAGTAAAATTATACTGCCTGCCTCATGAGGCTGCAAAGGACAGATTATGAATGTCATGCATTTTCTCCTTCCCATTAAAATTTCACATTTCCTTATATTCCTATTTTGAAGGTGTTTCTTTCTATATTAATGATTTAACAATGAATTGACATGGGTGCCTGGGTGGCTCAGTCAGCTAAGCATCCAATGTTTTTTTTTTTTTTTTTTAAGATGCTATTTATTTGGCAGAGAGAAAGTGAGTATAAGTAGGCAGAGCAAGAGAGGGAGAAGCAAGTGCTCCATTGAGCAGGGAGCCTGATGCAGGGCTCGACCCCAGGACCCTGGGATCATGACCTGAGCTGAAGGCAGACACCTAACTGACTGAGCCACCCAGGTGTCCCAAAGCATCAAACTCTTGATCTCAGCTCAGATCTTGATCTGGTCATGAGTTCAAACCCTCAGCTAGGCTCCATGCTTGGTGTGTAGCCTACTAAAACAAACAAACAAACGAACAAAATAGTGAATGTGGCAAATTAATGAGGACAAGATCAAAAATAAATTAGTGTAATAGCTAGCTTTTTAAAACGTTGACAGATGACAATTAACAAAAAATGTTTAAATAAGGTGCTTCATTTTTTAAAAAAATATTTTATTTTTATTTGACAGAGAGAAACACAGCCAGAGAGGGAACACAAGCAGGGGGAGTGAGAGAGGGAGAAGTAGGCTTCCCGCCAAGCAGGGAGCCGGATGTGGGACTAGATCCCGGATCTCCGGGATCATGACTTGAGCTGAAAGCAGTCACTTAACCAACTGAGCCACCCAGGCGCCCCCAAGGTGCTTCATTTTTTAAGTTGCTATATCCCAGATGCCTTTTTTTTTTTTTAAAGTAGGCTCCACGCCCAACATGGGGCTCGAGCTCACAAACCTGAGCTTAAGAGTCACATGTTCCTCTGACTGAGTCAGCCAGGTGCCCCCAAAGGCCTTTTAAAATCTGATGGCCTTACAGTTATTTGGGAATAGAAGTCAATAATACAAAGCTCCTATACACCAAGGTATTTAAAAGTGAGACTCAAATGAGAACTTCTCTATGTGGCCTCACACAGAAAATAAGAACCACTATCTCACTAGTATGGAGGAAAGCACTCTTTATTTAAAAGGATAATAAATAAGGATAATTATAACAGGGTATTTTTCTATCAGGAAAACACCAGCACTGAGAGTTCAACAAGGGAGAATTCGTTAAATAGATTACAATAACATACAGCCCCTGAAAAATATGCTCTCAAAGAATATTTAAGAATATGGAAAAACGCTCACATGTTAGGCAAAACGTTATGCGCCAAGTGTGCCCAAATTTCAAACATGTGGGTTAGATGTGTGCCGTTACACAAAGAAAAAAACTAGAAATATATTTTCTGTACTTCCTTTAAAAAAAAAAATTTATTTATTTGAGAGAGACAGTGAGGAAGAGAGCATGAGAGGGGAGAAGGTCAGAGGGAGAAGCAGACTCCCGGTGGAGCTGAGAGCCCAATGTGGGACCGGATCCCGGGACTCCAGGACCATGACCTGAGCCGAAGGCAGTGGCCCCCAATCTTTTAGTTCCTTTTTTTTTTTTTAAGTCACCTCTATCCTCAATGTGTGGCTTAAACTCACAACCCTGAGATTAAGAGCTACAAGCTCCACCAACTGAGCCATCCAGGTGCCCCTAGTTTTTAAATCTAATAACCTTTCTTTACTCACTTTCCATTAGAAAAGCACAAACCCTTTGGGTTGCTTAATATTTTGCTGTGATAGGAGATCAGAGAAAAGACAATAACAAAGAACCCTACCACATGTTTTTCCGACGAATCTTCCTCCATTCCTACAGGTCTCCACGTCAGCAAACTGAAGGGAATGCAAGAGAAGGAAAATGATCCATGTGAACGGAAACCTGGAGTCTTAAGGTGTCTACTGAGCACAGAAATCAATAGCAATAAGCACATTCACACTCACACATGTGGGATGGTTGTTTTGAAGATATCCAGCATACAACTGCATGTCTCATCCCAGACGTCGGGACTGAATTTCTCCCCGTTGGATATGACTAAGTTTTCCAAGCAATTGGTACCTGACCGAGCCAACTGCTCATTATCTGCAAAATAAAGCAACATCCATCATCAAACTTCCATTGATGTTTTGGTTCCCACCAGGGCACTGATGCTTTGTATCATGAGGTAGATGACATGAAATGACAGGGGGTTCTGCAGGCTCTTATTTAAGGAAGCAACGATCCAGACAGTATTACAACTTTTATTGCTTAAGCAGGCTATAAAGAGATAAAATTATTTATCACAGCTTTATTGCTAGGGATGGAAGAAGGTCAATTTGTTACTGAATTAACTGGCTTCTTGTATGATTAATGGTAAAAGACGGAAATATTAGACCAGCATTTCTCCAAATTTAGTTCCTCAAACACTGCCATACTGGTATTAACTGTTTTACTGTTTATTTTTAAAACTGAGTCACTTTTTGAAAAAACTTAACACACTAAAGCTTTGTCCCAAGCCAAAACTAGCCTTAGAATCCAGGCCAAATGTGCTCGGTGGGTATTTTTCCTAGCTTGCACTATCTCAACACTTAAGTACTCAAATGAACAATGTCTACTGATGAAGCTGTTGATACCTGACCCACACCGGACATTTTAAAAACATTACAGAAAATTTCAAATATAGACAAAAGTAGAAAAAACAACAGTATAATATACAAAGGCACATCTTCTAAAATATAATAATAATTACATCCCATCTTTAAGAAATGCTTTATATTGGGGTGCCTGGGTGGCTCAGCTGGTTGGGCGACTGCCTTCAGCTCAGGTCATGATCTCGCAGACCTGGGATCGAGCCCCGCATGGGGGGGGTCCCTGCTCAGCGGGAAGCCTACTTCTCCCTCTCTCACTCCCCCTGCTTGTGTTCCCTCTCTCACTGTGTTTGTCTCTATCAAATAAATAAATAAATTCTTAAAAAAAAAATGCCTTATAACTGGCTTGGGGATAATATTTTTATGTTCTAATTATGTAAAAATACACATTTTTCACCAATTAAATTATATACTATAACTCCCTGGCATTACCTTCTTGCTTTTACATATTGAAAAATTCATCTCTCATTAAAAACTAAGGCAAGGAGAATGACAGCCAGAGACATAGCAAGTAGTACCTTGTTTCACACACCACTGCAACTGTGCAAACACATCAGAAAGAAGTACTTCATTCAGCGCTTCATAAAACTGGGTGAACACGTCACAGATGGCATACAGTGCGTGGTTGCAAGTTGTTGTCATCCACTCAGATTTCTGAAAAAACAAAAAGGTAATGTTGAGCGGTCACTCTCCTTGAGGGGAGATGGACACTCTCCTACATCAGGGGCTCAACTGTACTGGTGTGCTATCTGGCAGTTTGCATCAACAGTTTCTACAACGCTCACACCCACGGATGTAGGAACATGGCTGACAGGAATGGACCCAAGGGAAAGAATCAAAGACCTGCGTGTGAAGGTCTCTGAATAAAGATGTTTATACCACACTGGCATTTGCATGCTAAAAACACAGATATGAATACCCAGCAAGGTGGCAACTAAATTAAGTACATCTATATGAGAGAATATTAACACTTATTCAAAGTGGTACTGACAAAAAGTTGTAATGATTTGGAAAAAGTGAATATGACATTATGCTAACTACACCTTTACTTCTAGTAATTTCATGACACTATTTCAAGTATTTATATATATAGAGAAAGATTCAGAAAATCATTGGAAAGGGAGGGGTTGCTACGGCTAAACAAGATTCCAAAAGTGGAAGCCGTAAGAGAAAAAGATTGCTAGATTTGGTTCTTTAAAAGCTAAAATTGTCTAAAATGAGAAGAAAACGAGAGGGTGCCTGGTGGCTCAGTTGGTTAAGCGACTGCCTTTGGCTCAGGTCATGATCCCGGGGTCCCGGGATTGAGTCCCACACTGGGCTCCCTGCTCCATGAGGAGTCTGCTTCTCCTTCTGACCTTCTCCTCTCTCATGCTCTCACTCTCTCTCAAATACATAAAATCTTTAAAAAAAAAAGAAAAGAAAAGAAAATGAGAATAACAAAGTAGGCATAATCACCCACAATTTATGTAAGGACATGCTATTTTATGTATACACTGAAAAGCTCTTAAAACAATAGGAGAGAGGTGACAAACCCAAGAGATGGGGTAAGGATGTGAAAAAGCAATTCATAAAAGAAGAAATGTCAATCAGTAAAGTGAAAAAAAGGATGCAACCTCACTAGCAATTAAAAAGCTCTGAGACAGGGGCACCTGGGTGACTCAGTTGGTTGAACATCAGACTCTTGGTTTCTCAGGGTCATGAGACTGAGTCCCACGATGAGCTCCACAATGGGCATGGAGGCTGCTTAAGATTCTCTCCTGGGACACCTGGGTAGCTCAGTTAGTTAAGTGTCCAGCTCTTGATTTTGGCTCAAGTCATGATGACTGGGTGTCTGGCTCCCTGCTCAGTGGGAGAGTCTGCCTCTCTCTCTCTCACTCTCTCTCTCATCCCTCCCCCTGCCACTTCCTCTGTTCACACGTGCTCTCAAAAAAGTACATCTTTAAAAAAAATATTCTCTCTCTCTGACCCACCTTCCTACCCCCCACTCCATCATGCATGTGCACTCTCTCTAAAAAAAAACAAAGCAAAAAAACTTTGGGGCACCTGGCTGGTTCAGATGGAAGAATGTGCAACTCATTGTCTCTAGATCATGAGTTCGAGCCCCATGTGAGGTGTAGAGAGATTACTTAAATAAATAAAACCTAAACATCAATGACAACACAACTTTGTTAATGTGATACTTTTGGTCTACCAAATTAACAAGGATTAAATAAGTATGGAGAGCCATGGTGGGCATGGAAAAAGAGGAATTCCCACATACTGCTCAAGTATAAAGGGCTGCAAATTTATTTGGAAGTAACATAGAAGTACATATCAAAAGCCTCAGTAATGTGCAGTCTCCAAACCTGACACACCACTTGTCCCAAGTAAAAAAAGAAAAAACAAATGGCAAGAATGTTCATTTCACTGCTAAGAAAAACTGGAAATATTTGTTATGGACCAGGGGATATGTGCAGCTAGAAATATTTGCAGCTTAAAAAAAAAAACAACAACACAACATCACAGGGGTGCCTGGGTGGCTCAGTCGTTAAATGTCTGCCTTCAGCTCAGGTCATGATCCCAGGGTCCTGGGATGGAGCCCCATATTGGGCTCCCTGCTTGGCAGAAGACTGCTTCTCCCTCTCCCACTTCCCTTGCTTGTGTTTGTTCCCTCTCTGGCTGTCTCTGTCAAATAAATAAAATCTTAAAAAAAAATTATGGAAGACTCGGTTGTAGAAAAGCACTCATGTTTTAAGTTAAAGAGGCAGTTTATGGTGTGTGTGCTGGCATTCCTTTTTTTTTTTTTTTAAGATTTTTTATTTTTATTTTTTAATTTTTTAAAAATTTTATTATGTATTTAATTGACAGAGAGAAACACAGCGAGAGAGGGAACACAAGCAGGGGGAGTGAGAGGAGGAGTGAAAGAGAGAGTGAGAGAGGGAGAAGCAGGCTTCCCACCGAGCAGGGATCCTGATGTGGGGCTCCATCCCGGGTCTCTGGGACCATGACCTGAGCGGAAGGCAGTTGGTTAACCAACTGAGCCACCCAGGCACTCCTAAGACTTTTTATTTTTAAGTAATCTCTCCACCTAATATGAGGCTTGAACTACAATGCTGAGATCAAGAATACCAAGCTCGGGCGCCTGGGTGGCTCAGTGGGTTAAAGCCTCTGTTTTTGGCTCAGGTCATGATCTCAGGGTCCTGGGATCAAGGGCTGTGTCGGGCTCTCTGCTCAGTAGGGAGCCTGCTTCCTCCTCTCTCTCTGCCTACCTGTGATTTCTGTCTCTCTGTCAAATAAATAAACTCTTAAAAAAAAAAAAGAAAAAAGAATACCATGCTCTACTGACTGAGCCAGTCAGGTATCCCTGGTATTCCATTTTTGTAAAAAAGAAAACACACACACACACAGTATGTGAAGGGGTTAACAGTGGTTGCCTGTGAAAGCTGGAACTGTGGCTGTTCAAATGTTTTCTTTTTCTGTCTTTTTTTTTTTTTAAGGTTTATTTATTTATTTTAGAGAGGGAGAGGGGGAGAGAGCATGAGCAGGGGAGGGGCTGAGAGAGAGACACACAGTGGGGCTCCAGCTCACAATCTGGAGATCGTGACCTGAGCTGAAATCAAGAGTCAGATGCTCAACTGACTGAGGCACTCAGGTGCCCCTCTGATTTGTTTTGTTTTGTTTTTAAAGATTTTATTTCATTTATTTAACAGAGAGAGAGATCACAAGTAGGCAGAGAGGCAGGCAGAGAGAGAGAGGAGGAAGCGGGCTCCCCGCTGAGCAGAGAGCCTGATGGGGGCCTCGATCCCAGGACCCTGAGATCATGACCTGAGCCAAAGGCAGAGGCTTTTAGCCCACTGAGCCACCCAGGCGCCCTCTGATTTATTTTATAAGGGAGAAAAATTTAAGTTACCTAAAACTACAATTAGAAGACTGAATCTATACTGTGACCTCAACCATACTTTAACCATGTAGAAGACAGAGGGAAATCTGCCAAAACATTAACTCTAATTTCTGAATGATAAAATTAGAGTTTTCTGTGTATTCTTAATATCCCATATTAAACTTATGCTGCTTTTATACCAAGGAAAGGAGAGAATGATATTCCTAAAAGCAGATAAAAAAGTGACTGTCTTAGGGGCGCCTGGGTGGCTCAGTCGTTGAGCGTTTGCCTTCAGCTCAGGTCACAATCCTGGAGCCCTGGAATCACGCAGGAAGCCTGCTTCTCCCTCTCTCACTCCTCCGCTTGTGTTCCCTCTCTAGCTGTGTTTCTGTCAAATAAATAAATAAAATCTTAAAAAAAAAAAAAGTGACTGCCCTTTCTAAAAATTTTCATAAAGAATATCCTCTCCCTCTATTGCTAGGGAAGAAATAACAAAGATAACCAAAGTCA